>JAUMTS010039574.1:0-11116 GCA_032273385.1 Ophiopholis aculeata | reverse complement strand
GAATTCAAACACCCGTGGTAAAACAGATTGTTTTGAGCTCATTTTGTTTTTTAATTTGTCTTTTTTTTCATTTTTGGTTTGAGGACATATTGGAAAGTATACGAGTTATGTAGTAAGTCCCCCGAGTTAACAGCTTATTAGTCGTGCGACTGATCTTCCAAATGTGACTGCTAGGCTCATATCGTAGGAAATCATCTGGCAGACAACCTACAATAGACTGTTATTGCCAACTATACCTATCTCAGCTACGGCGATTGCAGATGTAAGTGGGACTCAGGCTTCAGACACCCTAGACCATTAGAGATGATGGAGATAATGAGTTAAAATCCAAACATTTGTATCCCACCGGTGTTGTACGAAAACTTGTTTTCGATCTGCCAAAGCATGGCGAAGGTACACAAATTCAACTCGCCGCTTAGACCTAATGTTGCTTGTCGTGGTTCAATAGCTTGACACATCCAACAATTTTCTCGGAAATAATCTCTTTACTTTTTGGGTAATTTGAGTACCACATCCATAATAACAACGATTTAGTCACCACACTGTCAAACTTTGTGGTACAACCTGATGATAATTACGTAGGTAATAAATAAACAAACCTCAAATCAAATATTTCTACAAGCAAAATGAATAAAAGCACACGATCGTAATATGTTTTGTATGCTCTCAATCAATGTAAGTAATTACGTTGTATAACAAATATCGTTATCTTAAAAACAGGGCAACAGAAATGGCATAATAGATGAAGTATAATTGAAACACTTAGCAAGCTGGAGTAGCGCAGCATTAAAAAAACAACATATTCGTATAAATAAGACATCTTAAAAAGGTAATTTTTATTGTCTCGTTTAAACTGATTTATATTTGGGAACTTCAGCTTTTTAAAATGCCCAAGCACATGCAATTCTGTGATAACGAGCAACTGCGCTAACGTTAGAGCGTAAGAGAAGCTGCCACTCCAACATCATGAATATTTGACTGATTGGTTTTTGCTGCGTTTTTTTAGTTTCGTTCGCGGTAGAGATAGACGTTTCCCATTTTGTGTTTGTGTGCTCTAGTTAGGTTTTTGTTTTTGTTGTTGTGTTTTCCGTTGTGCATACTTTGGTTTACGTTGATTTAATGTTTTCATTTGGGTTCTGTCTTGTACTATTGGAATGAACTACCACTTGTGTTTGTTTATATTGCATATCACAACATGTTCCTTTAATTTGCTCTTCTTAGCTTTTGGGATATTTATTATATCTCTCTTTTGTATCTAGTGAATTGTACTTGGATCCCTAACTAGTTTGCATCAGTAAAAACCAAACTTTACCAAATTAAAATAACAGAGTGATATCATTTGAACTAGCAAAAACGCTTGTCATTTTTGTGAATCTTTGACAACTTTCATGATCTAAAAAAATCAGAAATAATTACTGAAACGAAATCTGATTTTAAATCAAAAGTTTTATTTGGAAAGTAGATCAGGATATATTATTGACAGAAAAGATCATGATTGCCCCTGCTTCCAGATTTAAGAAAACTGTTTTGATTCTTTTTCGGTAAAAAAACGTTTTCATAATGTCTAATGCTTAATTAACATTGGTGCACACGGTACACCGTTAAGATTTTCATACCAAACCTGGCACGTCTTTATAGACAAATCAGAGCAGCCAAGTTATGGCTTGAAATTGAGCGGCCATTACTTGGGTGCATCACACCTGAATGGTGTTACGAGTACTAAATTATGTGTTTGTCAAGGTTTTAACAATAATACTGTATTGCAATCATTGTTGTACACGGGTGTTTGAATTCATTTTAAATTTCGCGCCCAGTGTGCATTAGTTTGGAGTGTTTCAGGTAGATGCACATCAGCCATAACGGTCTTTTAAAAGGGTTTAAAAGCATGAAATCGGATTTGTATATACGTGTATCTTGAGACAATCCAATCACATACATTTTCATTTTTCGGCATCTTTTTAGTTTTATATGATTATTTCAATCCATCTTATATATAATCTTTTGCTAGGGTGCAGATACAAACTATAAGCTAGAATCAAATCACTCCTGCAAGTTATTGCATTTCAACAGCACATATTTGAACGATACAATCACCTTACTTGAATAGCGTAGTTGTTACTCAAATGATTGTTTTTTAAGAAGAAAAGTAAGCATGATGCGTTTTTATTCTTCAAGATAATAAGATTGATAATACAATCAAAAAGTAATTTTGTGGAAATACGATTATGCTATCGTAGAATCTGTTCCGTATTCGCTTGCGATAATTGGTTTGCATGCTGTAGTCACGTCAATGTCAGTGGCATTATATGACGTGATTGAGTGCATGACCTCAATATTCATTGCGATGATTGCCTCCCTACCCATTCTCATTTGCTTTGATTCGAAAATATTGATGCTACACCTGCGATCCATAACATACTGTCATTATTTGTAAACTTTCTCAATACTCATCATGCTAAGGTTTGTCATCATGATATTGTATTGTACTTTTTAAAAAGAGGGCCAGCATGACTGAGATAGAAACGGTTGGAAATTATACATACAGCCTTCTTTTGTAATTTTATAATTCTATCCATAGTCTTCTTGCACGAGCTTCTCCATGCCAGAATACCATAATTTATTGTTAGAAATTCTTTCAATATAGTTTATCCAATTTAAGTTTTTATTGATATAGTGACACCTACAAATTTGGAGTTTGTAACCCGTTCTAACTTGGTGTGATATAAAATTACAGTTGCAGTGTTACCAAGTCTACATGTTTTACGCTCAGTGCTAAGTAGCATATAACTTGTCTTACTAGCATTAAACGAAACTGATTTCTTTGGCGTGTTTTGAGGTGCACTAATCGCCAATATAGTCGTCGTTTGTCCATACGGCTAGCAATATAAGAGTGACGGTAAATGTATATTTGTAGGTAAGATTTCAAAGCAAATTTTGCTCACCATTTTTCTACTTAAGTGACTTAAGCTTAAGTTTCATACGAATGTCATTTACATCTTTTTTAAATTCTAGGCCGTTTGTACAAACGAAGACTTTGAAAATCGTTAATAAAGAGGAGCTGTGTCAGAAAACACCAATCCCTTGATAATGTCATTTTGTGCTTTCCACATAACAATACTTCAACAACAGGAAATTTCTGAAAGCTTAAGAAGCGACCTTTTATTATTTATACAAATATTTAGAAAATTTGATAAAGTATTTTGGTACAAAGTCTTGGAACCAATCTACACCCTTAAAGACGCGCAGAAAGGAAAAGCAACGCCGTATTTCGTCTTTAATGTATGAGCTTGGGAATAAACACTAACACGATATTAACCAACATGTTAATTTACATGACCCACTGCTATAGAAATATTTTTTTATTAAAGTAGACCCGGAAAATGTAAGAAAATTATATACAAAAACAGAATAACACTCAATATACTTAACTGAAGCCATCTTATTTAACAATATAACCAAATATCCAATGAAATTTCAATTTGAATACATTCATAATCGTATACAAAATGTTACTTGCCCTGAGGTTGGAATTTTCTAATCAGACTTTTGAAACTGAATATCTATTACTGCTCGAGCTCGAGCACTCCAATTCTGGTATTTGGTGGTTTAATGACACCAAGGAGTCAGTGCACATTGTTCAAACCACATGGCTAGTTTTCTGACGATTACCTTTTGCATCTGTAATCTAACTTAGTATATTTTTCTCGCAAGTTATTTATTTTTCCTGTGTATATGCTTGTCATTCACGAGGGTCCATTACAATTTATATTTGTCATGAGCATATTTTAATGAGAGTCGATGTCAAAGTATTGCCGCCAAGCTAATATTCAAGTTATTTCATGTGCCCAACGCTGTTCTATGCTTATCCCTTGAATCTTTGCTTCCAATTTACATTAAATTAATTGAAATGGGTTTGTTTAAATATAATGCGTAAACAGATTTGATACGCTGAAAACAGTTTATGGAAACTTTTTAGAAAAATCGGAAGCTGTCGATGTAAGTTAAAAAACAAACAATATTAAGTATAAATAATCTGGTTATCAAAAGCCTGCTGTTTGATATTTTCTCAACCCTACAAATCTCCTTTATTTGATTTATTAGACTCAAATGGAAGTTAATACTATTAGAAACTATTAGAAACGGCTATTTACTTGCGCATTCTAAAACTGTCTAGCAACGCTGACACCGCATTACTAGTCGCTCTAAGCGACAACTGTATCAAAATGACTTTTGGGTAACCTGAATACCTAAAGAAGAGGTTTCTCACTGGAAACTAAATATGCTCGTAGCAATCGGCTCCAGGTTAATTTAGGTTACGCAAGTCCGTTTCCTTGGCTTTAGGTTGGTCCTTACCTTTTTTTAGAAACTTTTTTGGTGTAACTCTTCAACTCTCAACATTATACAAGCTTATAATCGGATTACTGAGTAAAGCCGAATATACTGTCAGTTTTTGCCAACAACTGTGCTTCTGGATAAACAAATTAAACGCGTGGTTTTCATTAAAACATTCCTGATGAACATAACTTAAATTTGACTGAGTGTAATTTTGTATCATTTTTAGAAACTAGACATAGATATCTAGGATAAATGTTTAAAATTAGTTTTGGATTTTGCCATTAGCAATTTTCAGTGAAATATTCGAAAACATTGAATTTCGCTTCAATAAATCCAAAATGTCGAATTTTCACCAAGTTTCTTACACATTAATACGTATTATACCAGAAGTTCCAGGACCACAATTACAATATTTTATGTCAAACTAATATTTTGTTTAATCTGCTCAGGTGGCAACCACGGCCTACTAGCTAACCCTACCCCGCCTAAGATGATATCCTTGATTTGTCCGCTAAAATGAGCGTAAAGGATGAATAATTACATATTACCTGTAGGCCGTATTTAAAATTTGATCAATCAAAACACTTATTCATGCTCTTCCCTTACCGGAATATTAAGCTATACCTAAGATGTACACTAGCTGCATAAAGTTGAAAATAAGGTGTAGTATACGCATTAAAAGCCGAATCGTACGCCTTATAAGTAGTTAACAGCTTGTCATACGGCTTATTATTAGCAGTATATCGCTTGTAGTACGGGCTATTTAAGCAATATACAGCTTGTATAACGGGTTATATTGGCAGTATACAGCTTGTAATACGGCTTATATTAGTAGTATACCGTTTGTAATATGGTGTACCATTAAGTATAATAATAGAGATAATAATAATATTAATAATTTGTATTTATTATGCGCCGGTATATCCCTCAAAGGTGTTATAATTTATATATTGTACATAGCAAATGTAATTGATCGACAAATATTTGTTTACTCTTTCATCTAAAACTTATTCCAAACTATAAGTTCTTAAAATTATTAACCCTCACGCCCCTAGTACTACTCAGACTTAAGTCCGAATACGTCACAACTGGTGATTGCGCAATCTACCGAGCCTATCTATACTGAGGGAAATGGCTGGCTTGTCGAAGCAACTGGTGTGGTCTGAAGCCCGTGTATCTCGCCTAGCACGCGGGAAGTCCCGGGTCCGCTCCCTGGCCCGCGCCAATGTGCTGCGCGCGATTTATTTTTTTTCTTCCTCCCTTCCTTCTTTCTTTAGGAGTCTCTGAAGTACCTTACCCTCTCGCACCTCGCATGGGTTAGAGGTAATACCAGTGACCCAATGTAAAGCTCGAGATTTGTATTGTTATCGGTCGCCCTTGTTCGGGTACAATACAAGAAACATACAAGCGCTTACTTTGAGCTTTTTATCATTGTTATTTGAGATGAAAGCATACGTGCAGAATAAAGACAAGCATCGCAAGGGATTGGATTGTTTTTGTCCTTTTACTTATTTTCTATTAAAGGGACCCAGTCCGATATTGTGAAAAATGTTCAAACTCTGTGAGATTTTGGTGCCAACAGATTAGTCATATTTTTTCATAACCCATGTGAAACTTTACAGCTGGAATTCGTTCAATTTGGGAGATATAAGTGAAAACGTGTCTAGTTATGGTAACCATAATCATTTTTACACAGTAAAGCATAGGCAATTGCATTATACACAAATGCTACACAGTCTCTTGAGTGATGCTCCATTAAATGAAATAGAAAACTGGATTTTGAAAAATCGGACTTGCCCCTTTAATCACAACAAAATTTGTTTGCGCAAATCGGAACGTCAATAAAAAGTTATCTGATTAACTGAGATGTTTCAAAATTGAAAATACACAAAATGCGACCTAAATGCCGGCGATAGAAAAAGACTAATACATCCATAATAAATGATCAAGGAGTAGCACATTTTTAATGAGGTTCGGCTAAAATCAAACCAAGTATATTGATATATTTGGTTAAAGCTCACTAGCAAAAGATGAAATGAACAACCTTGGCACAATGCAAGTTGAAGGAATTAACCTTTCAGTAGATCTAAAATAATCATGTATGTGTAAATAATTAATCAATTGAAAGTCTTTAATGATATACTTCCTTTCAAGGAGAAATAGATGTTTACTATTCATTCAAGTGGATGTAAGACCTTTTGCAAAACATTTGAGCTTTCTCGGCTTTTAACAAAATATGGTTATGATACTTTCTGAGGAAAATATGATAAGATAGCATGCATGACGCACCAATCAAAACCCTACAAGAATACAACAACAAATCATTTTTTTTAAATGGACATAAGACCTTTTACAAAACAGTTCTTTAAATATAATTTCATTAATTTTAAAATTCTAAGCTGTTTGGAAAAACGATGACTTTGAAAATCGTAAACAAAGAGAGGCCGTGTCAAAAACATAATTTTCTTTGAAGACGCAATTTTGTGCTTAACACAATACTTCAACAAAAGTTCTTTTCTGAGATTTTTAGAAGCAACCTTTTATGATACATCATAAAAGGTTGCTTTAAAATTCTTAAAAGACAATTTAACAAATTATCGTTCTGAAATAAAGAATGCAAATCACGGTTTAGTCATTGTCAAATTGTTCAACCGGTGCTACAGCCCTTGAAGTGCGCTTTATGATTACAAATACATGATTAAACACCAGTAAAGTACGTACATTCATGAGTAGAATAAATGCAATATGTTTTCATTCATTCAAATGTAAACTTGCAAACGGACGGTTGTTTTCGAGCATCTTACAAGGCTTTCGACCAAGGCCAAGAATCTAAGGTATATTTTCATGGCATTTAATGCAGTAAAGAACTTGGTGTCGTTCACTCTTATAGATAATGATCTTTAATTTTATCAACAGTTTCTTCTAAAAGTAATCATCGATGGAAACGGTTGCCAGGGTTACATACCCTATGGTAATCCGTTGAGCATGTAAGGGCATTGAGACTAATGAGTACTTTTGAAATTGGCAATGAGAACATTGTCTTTATCTAAACATCAAAACAAATATTGCTGACGGGTAAACAAAAGCGCAATATATCGTCTCTTACCCATCAAAAGAAAAATTTAAAGGTAAACAGCCTTCAGAAACATACACATCTAGCTTTTGTCCCAAAATCTATTAGTGAATAACTAACACAGTATATAGTAGCACATACTTATGTTTGGAATAAATTGCAAAAAAGGTTATATTATAGAAAATTATAGTTGGGAAGGCAAACATTTTACGGCGCAGTATTTCCCCTATCGTTTCTGTACAATTTCATTAGACTAAAAACAGCCTTTAGAAGTATAGAGCGCTGTTGCGTCCGCCAACATTACAATAGATATGAAAATAAACAAAGTAGCAAATCCAAGTAGGGGTCAAAAACTTCAAAACTTTTTTTGTTTCTTGTGAGTGTTTCAACTTGGCAAATGTACAAGTTTGTTAATGCAAACACGAGAATTTACAACTTACTGTTAAATTTGATAATTAATATAAATGTTTATGCTTTTTTACTTGGTAATGCTGGGATTGTTTAAGTTTAAAATTCTTGAAATGATACTCAATGATGTAAATATCAATGTTTGAAGGTCTCCCATGCGTCGTGATCAAACATTTAATTAGTGGGGAATTTTACGTAAAATAACATGAAAACACTATAGAGAATTATAACAACACGAAAATGAAAAGGCAACTAATAATTTGGAAAACAAAGCATAAACAAATACAAGCTGTATAATAAAGCGAGAACTTATTTCGGGTTGCTGCTTGACGCTCAATTCATATTATTATTAAACCCCGAGATGTAATGTTGTTTTGCTATTAACACATTAATATTTAAGTAACGTATAGTTTTGTTGTTTTCATTTTGCCGTAAACGCACAAGCTATATTAAGAGCTGTTTTGCAAAAGTTGTTACATACAATTATGCACTTTTTGAGAAAAAAAGAAAAATAATTCAGTGTCAAAATTATCGAGTATCGAGATAACTTTTATGGTATAATTGGGACCAGTGTGAAACAAATATTTTTGAAAGGAGGTGGTTTTAAAATCATATAAGCATGATATGTTGTTGTCCTTCAAGATAATAAGATCGGTAATAAAATTAAAAAGTAATTTTGTAGAGCTACGATTATGCTATCGTTGAATATGTTCCATACACTCTTGCGATAATTGGATTGCTGACTGTAGTCACGTCGATGTCATTTGTACTATATGACGTGAATGATTGCATGACCTCAATATTCATTGCGTTGATTGCTTTCTTATCCATCTACAAGCGTGTTGATTTGAAAACATTCATGCTACACCAGCGATCCATAACATACTGTCATGCTTTATTGAAAAGGTTCTCAATTCTGATCCAAAAGTTGTACATACATGTGGACGTTTCAGCAACCACTGTTGCCTTTCTCAACACTTAGATGGAAGTGCCGATCCTGACGCTAGATGAGTGTTTCCTAGCGACCAAGTTGCCAATTCTTTTGACATCTAGGGATCAGCAAATCATCTAAAACGTGCGTAAAATGAAACTGCCCCTCATCTCTGTTCATGGTTGTGCCTCTTCTCTTTCGAATCTCTATAGCCTCCTTCATTACTAAACGTATATTAAACAACATCTTGACGCATTTAATATGTGTATCAATTTCAATTTCATTTTCTTAGATCTGTAATATCATTCAAAACAGTTTGATAATTTGACATTAAAACAATGAAAACTAATGACAGCTAAGATACAGAAGTTGTGGATGTATGGCTATCAATTTGCTTACAGTCACAAGTGCAAGAATTCCAACACTACTTTGTACACAAAGATTTTTCAAAATTACAACTTTTCCAAAGTCACTTTGAGTCGTTCCAATGTCCATAACTTGGCCACTTCGTCCTCTTCTTTGGTCTCAAACAGAGTATCAAGTTAAAGCTAAGATTCTAGCGCATATACTTATGAATATGAAATTTGTTGACAGCAATAACCTTTGAAATAGAGCCTGATATCACTGGGGAGGCAATACTTATTTGAGTGCCTTTATAATTCATAACCTGATATCTAATGAGATTTTAATCTGAATACTTTCGTAATCTTGGCATCCAATTGGCATTAAATTAATTCAAATTCTTGTTATTGTCGTTGACATAAAATGTGTATACAGACAGATTTAATATGCTAAAAACAGTTTATGATTTTTTCTGGAAAAACCGAAGCAGTTATTTGGTGTAACTTAATTAATATGATACCGTATTGAGCATAAATAATCCGTTTATCAATAACCTGCTGTTTGATATTTTCCCAACCCTACAAATCCTCTTTATTTGTTTTATTAGACTCGGAATTGACGTTATTTATTAGCAACACTGAATTATCCCCGCATACTAAAACTGTCTACCACCGCTGTCACCGCACAATCGCTCAAAGTACCAACTACATCAAAGTGACGTTTAGGAAATTGGGTAACATATAATACCTATCCAGACAGTGAAGGGATGGGTTCTTACTGCAAACTAATCATGCTTGTAGCAATTCTGCACCAGGTTGGCTTAGATAACACAAGTTCGTGTTTCACTCACATTGTCTAGGCTTAAGGCTGGTCTTAACCTACATTTAGGAACTGTTTTTGTGGTATAACTCTACAACTCTAATCATTAATCAAGTTTAGAATCGGATTAACGAGTAAACCCAAGTTTTGCTTTGCAACATGTTTGCTTCTGGATAAAATCATTAAAATCGTGGTTTTTATTGAAACATTCTTGAAGAACATAACTTAAATTTGAAAATATGCCGTAGGTTAATACTCGAGTTTGGTAAGATTAGTAAATATAAATTTTGACATTTTAATGTAAATATTTTAAGAAAGGTTAATGACAAATCATTTATCTTCTTCAAAACCCTTCATAATTTGTTACCGCAAAGCCATGAATATGTCCTGTAAACGCTGTATATACCTTGTTGAGCATAACTTGGTATAAATGAAAGAGAAAGGAAAGCGCATCGCAAACTAGAACAAATAATACATAACAAGCAGGAACGGTTAAACTGTAGACAAATCTAGGGATATCCGCCTTTGCGAGGATTTGAACCCACGACCTCCTGACTACTAAACAGGTCCTCTACCAATTGAGCTACATAAGATCCCCGATTAACATGGCTTCAAACAGTGTAGTAACGTTTGAGCGGTCACAGGTATACATTACAAACAGACACTTCAGTAGTACAGGATCATAATGATACTATAAGTGAGTCTACTTTTATGATTAAATTGAAGGTAGAAGACTCACACACAGTACACTGAATCAATTAAACATGCCAAAAGACAAACTAGAATGCGACATCACGTAAATGGCGCTTAATTGCCATCTTATTAGTATATTTATAAATGAAAGAGAAAGAAGGGCAGAAACGGATAAACTCCAGAAAAAATCTGGGGATATCCACATAGGTACTCTTGTTAATGTTTTGACAAATTAAAGTAACTACAAGATTAACAATGTTTTTCCGTGCATAAATGCATAAGCTTTTTACAACTTGTTTGTTAATAAACTTTTTACATTTGATTTTTGGATGAATGAAAAAATCAGGTGAAGAGTTAGTATCTTCAACATTTTGTTAGTTTACCGCATGTTTTACTTCGAGAGCAGATTTTAATAAAATTGATGGGGTTAAAGACCTATCAACATCGATCAATGTCATTGCGTTTCCCTAGACGCTAACACCCGCCGCGCAGCGGCCAATCGCGCCTAGCGCACA
>JAUMTS010039463.1:0-11118 GCA_032273385.1 Ophiopholis aculeata | reverse complement strand
TGTCTAGAATTTGCCAATGGCATCAATAATCGTTACAAGGTGAATGCGCAGCCAATTATGTGCAGCCTGTCACCTAATGATACAATTACAATGTTGGTGAACTCCTGGCAATCTTTTATACAAATACTGAGTAAGCAAGTTTTGTGTGGGTAATGTATGCCATATCTGAGCATATTGATAGAAATGTGATGAAACATGAATTGAAAAAAACAATTGGTTTTGAGATTTATCGCATTAACCTGACATGAGATTAAAAACCGTAAATAAGCACTTTAATTATATCAATACAGAGGGAGGCAGTATGACAATTGTAATACATTCTTAAAATGTTTGATTTTAATTGAAGGGTTTTGATCGCTACATATTGGGCAAGATGCCATATTTTTGGCCACTTTTTCTTCCAAGTAATGCTAATTTAACCCAATACGTATCAGTTTGTTACGTATTGGGCTTTTGTTACGTATTGGTACTCTACAGACGTAGATCCTATATATATAGATACAGACTTGTCAATGTTATGTTATATACTTAGAAGAGATTACAATCTGTCAGAACTTTTAACAAGATTAAAAATTCTTTCTAGTCCACGTAAAAATCTCACCAGTAACTTGTGAGTCGGTACTAGAATCATATATTATATCATTTGATGTTAATTCCAAATTGTAACTGACACTAACAAAATTACTAATTGATATGTTTTTTATAATGCTTTAAGTTAGATTTAACACATACATTGATACTGTCAACATTTTAAGGCAATTACTACAGAGATCATCACCCGCAACTAAATGATACATTATTATTAAGAGCAGCACTTCCTCACACATACGCACTGATATCACAATAAATCAACACCTTTTGCCTTACCAAACGTTTCAATTAGCTATAATTTCAAAGTTGTTTATAAAAACAAAATCTGACAACAGTGGCTAAGGCACGAGCGGATCACTATTTACACAGTAAGCATGGCATGTAATAGGGTTTCCAAGCACTTGTAATAAAGAGGGCACTACTGCAAGCACTAGAAGTAACGAAACCTGAAAACTCGTGCCTGGTAGATGCTTGTTTAATCACACACTTTGGTGCAGTAATATTTACGCTTACTAAGTACCAAGTATATGAATATCCAGTAAAAGCTACTGCATTGGTGATAATATCAACGCTCCAATCCTACATTTTTGATTCAATCTAAATCAACTTTGCAAAGTAATTACTTAGTAGATTTACGAGCAAGATATTTTATTCATAATACAATTTAGTTAATATTAAGACGGGCTGATTTTCCTTTATATTTTGATTATCCTTTCTAAATCATAGCAATGTACTTATATAACCCATTTTCAAGTATGTGATATCATTTATTAATTTAGCGTTCTGGAACTAGTTTCCCTCTAAACAAAAAGGAACACAATAAAATATGCAAGTTTAATAAAAGCTTTCCGCTCAAAAATGTGGGCTGCGTTCTGAAAGTTGAAAATGGTCTTATAAAAGCAATAAATAAACGGTGAGCACAGTGTGCATCGGAATATTCTAGCTTTTCAAAATTAGTGAAAACACTGATTTAGCTACTGGTTGGTGCAATAATAAAAGAGTAGTGACATGAACATGGACTCTTAAGAAATAATTATCTGAAAGATGAGCTTTACTTAGACCTTTGCAAGCAACCTGTCTTGATGTATTCAACCATCAGATAAATATTACCATAGTTCATATAAAAAAAAAGAACCCGAATTCAATGTCGCTTTTAAACATTTCATTACCTTCGGATGATAATCTCTCTGCAGTTTCAATTTAACCTGACATTTTGGAAGGTAACCGAAAAACACACAAATTCAGATTCCACATTATACATCTAAACCAAGGATCAATATGAGGTTGTTGTTGCTGCTGTTTTTTATAAATATCATTTAAATGTAATATGACAAGCACCTACGGTTATAGTTCGGAAAATATTTAGTTAACTTGTATTCTTTGACTTAACAACATTTCTCAATTATGTCTCTATCTTTAAGAAAACACAAAACAAGCTAGTAGCAAAATTGTTACGGTACTACCCAGTATTACAAGAATGTCACGGTACCATTTATCAGAGATGTATTTGCCTGTAGCTAGGGCAGACTCCAATCATTGATTCGGTTTCACGATTTGATGCTCTGCAGTGCTTTGTATTTCCCTAGAAGCTATAACATTATGTGTCTTTAAGACTAGGAGTCTAAATGCACCGCCTTGTCAGCCCTTGGCAGCAGTCGATATAAGAGAACGAATAAGAGGGCCTTAAAAGGGTTGCAATAAATAACATAGGGCGGGTAAAACACTTCCCACATTTCTTCCACATTCTTTTTTAACAGGATTCTACTAGTGTTATAAGCGAGAAATATAACGTATCTGTGTATGAATGACTTAGCTTTTCCCTGGATTAGATATTTGAGAAAATATCAGTTGTTTGCAAATTCTCACTTTGTTTCAATTATATACTGTAACTCCGAATAGCAAACCATGTTCGACTTACTAGCCACACCAGCGTGTATGCACTAATAACTACTTCAGGACAGACGTAAACAAGGGAAAATAAACGCGGAATGCCGTAACTAAACATGGAATGAGGAGCAATAAGATAAAGTTTAGGAAACTAAATAATTTATTTCCATCATGGTTCCTGATTAATATCATTATGTCAAGTTGTTCCTTCGGGCAAAACTGTCCCCGCACTTAAAGTACAGCGTTTAATAAACCAATTATGTTGTCAGTTTTCGGATATGCCTTATCTTGCCAAAGGGATTAATAATCGTAAATTTATAACCATATATGTGCAACCTGTCACTTAACGATACAATCACAACATTCGTACCTTAAATACATTTTGAATTAACTATTTTCTCTCGAGTAGTGTAAGAAATAGGCGTGGGAATACATTAATAAAGCTTTGCTTAAAAAGGATTCCCAGATAAAAATGATTTGTTGACTTAAATTTAAGCATCGAATAATAATAATTAATGCAATTAACATGTTGTCAAAGTAAATTAATAAATTATAATGTCGTTTCGGCTTTCAAAGTAAATACAATTTCGCCTGGGACCCCCTGGGACAAAACACCTTTCTGAGTTAGTAATTAACAATGACAGTTAACGTTGCTGATCATTGATATGGTTGAGCGCAACCTTTACCTGGTAATGCCGTAAGTTTATCTGTCAATACGACAACGATTGACCAGTTTAGTTTCAGGTACATTGACCGCAAATACCTCAATTTTCAACAAACAAGCTATATACGTGCTCCTGAATATACTAGTTTCTTACTAGTTTACGGTTTACATTTAGATTTTACTTAGATATTGGCTAATTAAAACGTCGTCAAATGTGAAAAGTCATGCCATTGGTGTTGAATTCAATAGGATAAACTGTCAAAGATGACATGCATCATGTTTCAGTATTCTTTATCCTTCCAAAATACGTACATACAGGGTGTATGAGGAAAACACGACGGATAAAGAATTCGCACATCCAGGCACAATCACCAATAGTTTTACGCATTTCTGCCTCGTAATATATAAGGTGTTTAACATCTTTCAGACCATATACTGTTCAGTAAATAGGTAGCTTTGACATTTCTCAATATCAAAAATTAAAAGCAATTACTACTGAGATCATCACCAGTCAACCGAAAGATAAATTATTAGAGCAGCAATTCTTAAGTAACCTATAGGTTATACACCACTTACTCTGCGTGGGAACCAGCGAAAATCCATATTGGAACTATTTTCTTCTGGGCTATCTAGACATAAAATGGTCAAGTAGTGCATGCAAAATTGTGGAGATTTAATATTGTTATGATACAATAGGGTCTTTCCTCGCAAATTAGGGTTAATCGGGTTTACGGCAACTCAGACTAGTGTGAAAAGACGGCGTTCCGCTATCATTATATTCAATGATCTAAAAGTGGAAAAAGTCAGGAAAATTCGATCATTTGGGAGATTAACTGTCTTTCTTTCTGCTTGTAAAGTTGGTTTATTCATCTAGGATTTCTAATTGTGGACACAATCAGCCCTAAAGTGACCATTTCTCATTGAAAACAGTGTATAAGGAAGTTAGTGGTGTTTAACCAATAATCAGTCATCCGTATTACTATTAGCATCACATCATCAACAACAACAACAACAAACGGGTATTTAGGACGCTAATTACAAAAGTATCATAGCGTTTACAAGAAAAATGAATGAACATAAATAAGTCTTATTTAGTTTACTTTTTAAAGTCTCTATTGACTGAGCAGTTCTGAGGTGTATTGGCAGCGAGTTCCAAGCCTTTGCAGCAGTAACTTTGAAACTGCGGTCACCAATAGCAAGGTTTGATCTTGGACCAACCAGCCGCTTTGTGTCCATCGCAGATCGTAGGGAGCGAGCAGGGACATACACAGAAAACAGCTCAGCTATATACGGAGGAGCCAAGTTCTTAAATGCCTTAAATATGAACAATACTACTTTATACACAATCCTTTGTATATAGAACTGGCAACCAATGCAATGTCTGAATAAGGGGTGTGGCATCAACTCTTCTACCAACCGCAAACACAAGGCAAGAAGAGCTGTTTAACATTTGCTGCAGGCGGCAGATATCCTTTGCCGAAAGAATGCATCAAACAATGCATATCTTGGACCATTATTCACCGGAATTATTATTTCAGTAAATAATCTTACCAACACTTCTTCATCATAAACAATATAAGTGAGCGTAAGGCAAAAGATGAGATAAATATTTATTTAATATTTGAAAATCATAAATCATTTGAGATATTTTGAAAGTCACACATTAATTATTTACTGACATAATTTACTTTCTTGTGTTTGTTGAATCAATTTCCAAACTTGTTTAGTATCAACATCTACTATGACCACGGATGTATTATTCATACTTTACTTTTGTACTTCACAACTATCTATTGATTTGTTTCTTTTTTTAAGGTCAAGATTATAACGCACTTTCAGTAATGTATTTTTACCTCTCAATATTTCTTTTTTATGCTTTGGTATTTTGTTTGCATTTTGTTTGTTTTCTTTGTATCATTTTGTTATTTATTTTCTTCAGGATGAGGTTAATCAAGTATTGACCACCGTTACACAATTGGAACAGGTAGACCACTCAAATTGTTCCCAACACGTTTGTGACATGTAGATTTGTGACGAAATGTAATTTATTAGAACACACGTCCGTCCGTACTCTATATGGAAATAGTTCTATTCATATTTAGTATGAATAAATCCTGTTTTGTAAGGTACAATATGTAATATTGATTGTGTCAGCACGTAAGCAAGTTCCTTTTCTGACACCAGCACCGTGTCACAATAATTGTATAGTGATTCCATATATGTGCGCCATGAGTGTGCATACGTATTTGCTCTCTATACCCCAATGTAGCAAGGCGTGCCTTGTCATAAACCTACCCCTCACTATTGTTCACACTTCGTGACCAATTAAATGCTAAATCCTTACTTGTAGAGTTACTCAATTGAAGTTGAAGCAGATCAAGATTTCCACTGTGGTATTATTTATTGTTTCAGTGTAAACGCCCTACTTTGTCAACGCTTGCTTGAAATTTATATATAAAACAGCTTTAGGGACCATAATTGTTAATGCTGCTATGACGCTGGGTACTATACGTAGCGAATGTAAGACATTACATATAAAAAACATCTGTTTCGTTAATTAAAAGCCAGTATTAAAAGGTTGTGCATGTGAAAGATGTTTGCTTCCTCTCTGAGTGTTTTTAATCACTTTGAATAAAAGGTACTTTTTTCTAACACCTACTTATTTGTTAAACATTGCTAACATTACAATTACTCATGATCATGTTCATTTATCGCATAATTGGTTTTTTAAAGTATTCTAACTCGTAAGTCATAACATGTAGTCTATTCAGCAAATTCGGATCTATATAAAACAATACACAGACTGAAAAAATCCTTTCAACTAAAGAGCATAACATATAAGTGAATTTCCTATAACCCTTATAAACATACAATAAAAATAAAAGTAAATTAAGCCTTATGAAAGGAAGCAACCACACCATGCACGGACTTTACAATACGGCTCACGCTGATTGATTCAGCGTTGTCTCTTCGTCATCGTTGACTTTTGTATGTTTACATGTCCTGTCACGTGTTTTTGTCTCTTATCTTTTTCATGCCATCTTTTGCCCAATTTCATCATCAATCAACAAACCAAAATAAACTACCCCTGTTTTTCACATGTTTTAAACACTTAACGCGACACCATCACCAATATTCATGCACCGCCCGCTGTTTTCTCCAATCTACCGCGCTGTTCATGTGAATGTGTGTGCTGTCTACCGTAGGATGAACGCAATCAAATCCTCACCACAGCCATATGGTTGGAGCAGGTAACATATAAATAACCAAGTACCAATATAATATCCTACCTGAATCATATTAATCTCTAAGGCCTCCCAGTTTTCTAACAAGATAAGTTTCCTACGCGTTTTTAATTTCCTGTTGAGCTTATGAAGGACAAGGGGTTGAGAAATCACGATTTAATGAAGCTGAAAACCGTCTAAAAATTGCATGCATGCCTCTTACGTTCCATCCATTTTATTATTTTAAACGTCTTAATTATATAGATATCAGATCAATCTTATAAATGAAATTATCTTTTGTTTCGATTCCTTCGTGACAATTTAAAGTGAGTTACGTTCGGAATGCATTATCCTTATTAAAATCAACAATTTAATAGTGTGTTTTTAACAACCCATTTATTAAAACAACAATTCAAAGTTAAAAGAGTACGGTAACCGTAATAGTTTACCCAGCTCACGTGAAAACTAATACAGATTTTCTAGTTAATATTTAATGTATACCCTTTATGTGGGCACGTGTGGTCTAGCGAAACAGCGCAGGATTCATAATCTGAAGGTTGTGAGTTTGAGCAACGCTACGAACCTTGGCAAATCACTTCACCATACTTGCTTCATTGACCCGACCACATTGGGTAGCTGTTAGGGGGGATATCACAACCTAAGTGCACATAGGATTGCACCGGTATTTGGCCATTGGTTGTAAATAGCCTAGTTTAAGGCAAAATGGTTGTGATGATTTCCTGTTGGCAGCGTAATAATAAATTGCCTGCACTTGGAAACCTATGGAAAAGGCGTATAATAAATGCTGATTATTATTATTCTCTACTCTTAGTTCAAAAGACTTGACTTCTTGCCAAATAAAACTTGTGTTTAATGTGCTAACAAAACTAATTACCACTTTCACTGTTTTTTTAAACGCAACAAATATTTCACAAACTTTAAAAGTTTATTATACCAATGACACAAAATAAAATACATTAATATACATTTTCAAAGTAAAATAATTGAAAAGAGTATGGGTTTCAAGAGAGAGAAATTAATTTAATGTTATCAAAAGTAAAACAATTAAAATTAACACTCTTACGGCAAATTTGTTATCAAACTTAAGGCGGGACTCAAGGAAGTCACTTTCTTTGAATTTTGTGAGTGCTGTAGTGTTTGAATAATATGACTCTAATTTATATACAACAGACACTAATTTAGGGTTGGATTTCTCATTTTTTTAAAACTTGATCTAATATTTGTTGACATTTATCACATATTTTACCCTTTTGGGTCAAAATTTCAAAAAATAAAAGTTTAGGTGAAAAAAAAAGAGAAAACAGACCCTAAGTTAGTGACTTTATATTATAATCAGGCAATTTGTTCCTTTTTAACTGAAAATTATTTTTGTTAGCTTAATTGTCATACAAATTTTGAGCCAAAAGTGATTTTTTGGTCAAAATTCAAAAAATCTGCCTTTTTAGGTAAAAACTTATGCCAAAAATGGATTCTCTGACCCATTTCTTTTTGAGTAATAGTTCAAAAATTACAGCACTCAATATATTCAACAAATCTATTCAATAACTTCCTTGAGTCCCCCCTTAAGTTGTACGGTACGTAGTTACAAATCATGCATAATCAAATTTGGCACTAGTTTTATTAGAGAAAGTTAAACGGTTGTGTACTTTGGAAATTGGATACATTGTACAGGGAAAGTGTAATCCTGTATTAATTTTAATTGGATTATTTCCTCTTTTGACTGACCTTTCGCTACAATACCATACATAGGCTGATATTCATGTGATCGTATAGACATGTGACAGTTCATAGAAATTCAAACTTGTATGCTTCGACTGACCTTCCACACTGACCATCAAATACACAAACATCTACCTTTCTTAACCCTAACTGCCCCTAGTACTAAAAAGTACAACTCAGACTAAGTCCGAATACGTCACAACTGGTGATTGCGCAATCTTTCCAAGCCCATCTATACTTAGGCAAAGGCTGGCCTGTTGAAGCAACTGGTACGGTCTGAAGCCTGTGTATCTCGCCTAGCATGCAGGAAGGGCCTGGGTTCGATCCCGGCCCGCACCCAATTTCTTTTTTCCTTCCTCCTTTCCTTCTTTCTTTAGGAGATAGTCAAGTACCATCCCCACTCCCACCTTGCATGGGTTAGGGTTAATAATTATTGTAAAGATGCCAGTGAAAATCTTGGTGGGAGGGGGGGGGGACTCTTGTATATTGCTGTTTACAATTGTGAACAACTTTTAAAAGAAAAAAAACCTAAACAAGTTTGTCTGAGGCAATTAATTATCAATAACAGTGGGTAAACTATACTAAATTGTTCTGAAATTGCAGTTTAATATTAAATGCCTAAATGCAAAACACACGCTCCTTGCAACAATCCTTATTTTACATGTTTTATTTGTATTTTTGTCCACTAATATTCCTGACCAGATCCTTTGCACCTTCAATGTACAGGTCAGTAAGATGATGAAGTTTTGCCAATGTAAATCTACACATTTTTTAGTCTTTCTAGGATCGAGTTTGAAACTAGGTCTCTTGCTGGCAATACGGAGGCTTGTATATGTGTCACAGATATAGACCGGAGATCCCAGACTTCAACGCCATTTTGTTTGAGCATGGAGATCCAATTGGGGGTATTCGGGTTTTTGCCGTGAAGCTCGTTTTTCCACTGCATTTATTGCAACAGTAGCGTGAATTTAGACACGCTTGAAAAGCCACAACGCACGCAAGGCTAACACGCAAATGTTTGCGCCAATGATGGGCGCGTTCATGTCTGTATAGGTGGTCTGGGATCTCCAGTATATATCTGTGATTTATCTATTTAAATTTCACTCAAAGCATGCTATCTCTTCATCAAATAAAGCGAAACATTAGTTAGAGCAACAAAATGCTGTTAGTATTTTAAATTATCTAGAGTCTCTTTTTGCTAAATTAAAATGCTGCTAATAAAGATTTCATATATCGTATTGTCTTCATACATGTCTCTTATAAACGTCCCTCTAATTTCTAAATCCAAAATGTTTTTAAAAATACAGAAATTTTCATCCTATATGGTGTAAATAAGCTTACCACTAGTCACTACGATCGGAGATATCAACAAAAATGACATCGCAAACCCAGAAGTGAACCGGCTAACGATGTTGCCTGTATTTTTCTTTGAAAATTCACCTCATAAATGTCACACCCCCCCTCCCCTTTGGAAAAATGCAATGCACCATGGGGCGTTTATTAGAGACAATACGATATAAAGGCTAACAAAGCAAGATAAATTGGTGAAATTAAAGTGCCACTGAAAGGTGATGTTTTGCAAATTTGCTAATAAATGATCATGCCGTAAAATCTTGTTAGTGTTTTACTGTACCTGCAACTCCGTCGAGTAAACAGCTTTTTTCTGAAAAAATTTGAGACTTCATAATCAATTAATGATGTAAGAAGATCAGTGACTAGCTCTACTTGTACTATTGTTTTACTTTGACAAAATTATTAAATATCCCTAACCCGCATAAACCTTACAAAATTGTGTCCTACCTAATTGTACCTTGCCCTCCCCTCCCTTCCTTCTATCTTTTGCAGATAGTCTTTGTAGTTCCTTTCCAAAAGCACTTACAAGAAAACATGAATTATTTGTTAAAAAGACCTGGTCTCTGATCAAATTGCAATTCACCATTTTTAATTTACACCACGTTTATTTATGAATTGAATATTCCCACATTTTTACGAAAAATAGATTTTGCTAAAATAGATCTTGCAAATATTGGTTATGTCTAACTGAAGTGCTATGTGAGATTCATTTGCCCCAAAACATATTTACATGGGTAAAAATGAAGTTTTGTTCATACATGTACATGCTTTCCTATACAACACACATAGCTTTGGTTGGCATCCTGACCAAAAATACAAAATACCAAATTTTGAAGTAATAGGACAAACTGAAGCTTTGTCATTCACAGTGTATGTCATTACACCAATATGGAATACGATCATGCAAAATTTAGATATTTGAGGAAAATTTAGGGCGCTTTGGCCAGAAAATGTGGGAATATGTCTTTAATAATAATAATTGTACCTTCTGTTTCTGCTTCAATTTGTACTGCATCACCTATCGTCAAGGGTATTCCATATTCAACTTTGCCGTTAAAATTCCATATTGCTGAAAGAAGAAAAGACATATCAAAATTGTTATGATCATTTATTATCTAAATATTTTGCCAACATGTCCAACAACAGATTCATCAATATCAAAGTTGGAGATTACTTGCCTTAAGGTAGGAATTTAGCACTTACAGTTATAAAATAAAAGAATTTCTGTCTAAATGCAAAGGTTCAGAGGGCAAAATACTCTTGCAGTTACTCGGATTGAAGATCAAGACACCTCATAAACGAGAATAATGAGCAAAATGTTTCAGTATAATTATCTTGCATTATATCTAAAAATAGTTTGGGCAATCCATAAAATGCTGCAGAAACATGTTTAAATATAGTTTTTTAAACCAACAGACATATCAACTCTTTAAGGCACATATAATGTCGCGGAGGACATCTCAACGCGCCAGCCATTATTATTACGCTGCCATCAGGAAATCGTCAGAATCATTTCACTTCAAACTAGGCTATTTGCAACCAATGGCTGGTGCAAACCTATGAGCACTTACATTATGATATTCCCCCTAACAGCTACCAAATGCGCTCGGGTCAACGAAGCAACTGAGAATATAGCGTCTTGCCTAAGAACGCAACACA
>JAUMTS010039352.1:0-11120 GCA_032273385.1 Ophiopholis aculeata | reverse complement strand
CAGTTCAGGTTGAAAATTAAATAGTACATGATGTTTTGTTTAAATAAATAATAAATGAACACATCAAACAACCGTGGCCGAAATAACCCTCATTTTCAAGCACATTTTGGACTCTAACAAAAAAATGCGCCTATAATTTTTATACAATTTTCAGAAAATGAAGACTTGAATACCCTCATACATTCTGTATAGGTTTTACCAGAATGCTCCTCCTCTCCTATATCTCAGTGTTGTTGAAACAAAGGTGTAAAGAATATTGGCATATTAGCTTTTTAGGCTAAAACATAAATGTTGGTATTTCTATGAAAACATATAATATTTTCGATTGTTACATCATTTTTACCAACTTAAAGTTGGCTGCTCCTTACTTGATATAATGTCGGCAATATAGTCTGTTTGATGCAAATTAAAACACGTTAGCATCATTGAGGTTTAGATGAGTCATTTTGTATACATTTTGATGAACAATCAGGAAATTCATTTGTTTTCTTCAAAACAGTGGCCATAAATGATTTCTTTGCTGTTGTTGTTTGATACATTTGTGACTTATAAATATCGTTTAATACCCATTTTTTTAAACGTTTAACGTTAAATACTTATTAAATACTAAACTCAATGTTATGATTGTTCAGTATACATCTTAATATGTTTAACAATTCTACCTCTCTCTAATATATTTGGAATTAAAAACCCAGAGCAACATTCTGTAGCTGAAATATTGCATGAATATTTGTTTTTTACCAAGAAAAACTAGATATTTATTCAAAATGTTAAACAATGACACCATTTACACTAAACGCTTTCCTTCATGTATACTTTGACATAAGCGTTTCGAAACGACACATTTTGGGTCCTTTACTCTTCCTGATTTATTGACTAACTCTCTAGTTCTGATGATTTGCAAAGTTATTATGTATACCGATGATACGGGTTTTGGTAAATCTAAGGATTCCAAATAATTTGGAAACTGTCCTTAATACCAATCTTAGTAATTTTGCTAGCTGGCTTTATAAGATTAAGCTAACTCTACATATTAAGAAAATAAATATGTGTTTTTTTGGTTCATTTCATACTGTAGGTATATTTAATCAAAATAAGTGTTAAGAGCGTCATTGATTTCAAATATATAAGTACCATCAATGCTATGTACCAAAAAAAATTGGTAGCATTAGACGTAAATTGTTTTTGACCCCATAGTATTCTTGTAGCAATATATCGGTGTTACCTTATTTTGACTATTGCAGTATCGTTTAGACAAACAGTTCTAGGACGAATTTTAAGCTCTGCAAATTCAGTATAAGAAGATCGCCAACATAATTACAAATGCTTATTACTTTACACCAACGATAAAATGTCAAGTAAACTTAACGGTTGTTTTATATGGAGGGTTCTTTGGAACCTTCGGCAACAACGGGTGAAAAATACCTCGGTCAACATAAAAAAATAATAGTACACAATGTTGAAGCAATAACGCCGAGCTTGGTCGTTTACAGAGTTTATTAGGGCATTAATACGGAATAAAATCATATAACAACTAGAAATTCTAGCTAAATTGAGAGCGCACATTAAAACATGTTATATTATACCTCTAAAATGAAAAGAAAGTGAGTAATAAAGACGAAGAAACACGGAAACATATTAACTTAGAATTTGGATGAGAACTGGTTGTCACCTTGCAGTACAGAACGGCTTCAAACAAGAAGTGAATACAATTGTTATCTTTACCTGAATTACCCCTTACACTGTAGTACATGATATATATGTAGGCTGACGTAGAAGTTGTTTTAAGGGACTGTTCGTTATTTACAAGGGAGGGGAGATGGGTAGATTTGAAGTTAATTTAATGAACTAACATACCCCAACGGCAATATCTGAATTTACACAAACCCCCTCCTCCTTCATAACAATTACATAGCCCGACCTCATCCCAATATCTGACATGGACAGCCATTCGGGCAACTTAAAATGAGATAAGCGAAATGCAGTTTTTTGTCTGGTAAGTCAATACATAGGAGCAACAAAAAGAAGGGTGGGGGCAATTAGTGAGAATAAGGAATATAATACAGAGTTCATAATATAAAATACAAATCTTTGAACATTCTGGGGGAAAATACCCAAAAATACATTTATGACTAAACGTTTTCAAATTTTCAAATGTTAACATAAACAACAAACACCGGTCATTCAGTGAGAAATTTTTTTTAAAGATCTGGTTTAACATAAAGGTCAATTGTCAATGTACTTTGGTAACGACTATTACCAAAAACACATGACAAGCGAGAGTGATGAGGTCCACCTCGTTCAGAATGGACAGGGGCAAAGTGAGCCTAGGTAGCGCTGTGATTTTTAAAACCAATTTCAGAGTAAAACTTTAACTTTGTCTACTAAGTTCTAGTTAATCTTGAAGGCTTTGATTCAACCTATACACACATCCCTATATCTGGCGTGTGACATTTGATTTGTAGGGATTTCGAGTGTAGGGTGAAGAAAAGCAAACAAATCATTTTTAAATAAATAGAGCAAAACCTGATGAAACGTAACTCGTCCAGGTTCCTATCTTCTAGTTGCTTGTAACCATACAGCCTTAGAGATTGTTGGGTTTCAGATTTAACAATCCATGCAAGCTAATTAATGCATGATAAGATTTAATTATTCTTGCAGAATTGAAACCAACCGGTATTTACCATGCGTTGCCTATTTGACTTTTTCTTTCATCAACGAGTCCCACTTTTTCCCAAATCCATTACTTATTATAAAAAATGTCCGATAACGAAATGATCTGTCAGAAGGGGTCGAGTGGGCAAAGCCCCCGGAAATTGTTAAAGAATGTATGTGTAAATAAGAATATAATTGTTACACACACCCCCTACTTGGTGTGAAAAAGTTAAATGACCCCCTATTTGTCCAAGAGAAATTGACATGAACTCCCCCTCTCTCGTTAATAATGAACGGTTCCTAACACAGCGTATTATTTTTCAAGGTTTTACCATTTTTAATGTTACTGTATAACCCAACGTTCATTTATTGGAATAGAACACAGTGTGTAAACAGTTGGTTAATATGCTAAAAACACATTTGTGCAAGGTGTCAGATCTGCAAACTTCAAATGAAAAGTGAATAAAGGCACAGCAGAAATAAAATATATGAAATTTCATTACCAAAATAAATTTTCCAGTTTAAAACATCATTTGAAAAAAGCTGTAGGTAATGGTAGGCAATGAGAGTCTTGCGATAACTTATAAAAGTATATTAACGTGATTGGTACTGATAACCTTTTAAATTGGAAGATATTGTTCACCGTGTTTGATGCCAACTTAGGCTGAACAAGATATGTATCTGAATGTATAACTATGCTCCGATTTTACCGTCAATAATTTGTCTTGAAACAGCATTTCAAAATTAAAAATGGTTGACAAAATGTAGGATGTCTTGTTACCATGGTCATACAACTATAGGTTTGTGCCAATAGGGGTAATATACATGACCTATCGTTTTCTCAGAATTGAAATAATTAGTGTCAATATTAGTGCCACTGACTGTGTTTCATCCTTTTATTCGTTGACATGAATGATAAAAGCACAAAAGAACTTTGGACGTAATTCTTATAGCTACATGTATGACAATAGTAAGGCAATATATAACCTTTGGGTGGTTGTATACAATAACTTGATTAAAATGTGTTTTATATGTAGAAATGTCACGAGCTTTCCAGGTAGCTTTATGAATAATATACACTGTTTGAAATTTAATCGGCTCACTTGTGACTATATTCTTAATTGCGTTTTTTCAGACACAACGCTATTGACAAAATGATAAAATATTACTTTACTGTTCCAAGTGTTTTGAAATGTTGAAAATTGTTGATAGTTTGACCAATGTTATCCATTGTATCTTATCTATAAACAAAATCCTTTTAAATTTCATTACCAAAGATGACTTTGTACTCCTTAATATACCATTTTGCATATAACAATCAATTATACCCACAGCAAAGCCAACTTGTGCTCAGCATACTGACTAGGGAGTTTTGTCGAGAAAAATTTGTCAATATTGATTTGGCAAAATTCTGAGATATATATTTGTTTTAAATATAATCTGGACCAATTTTAAGTACATGTGATATAAAGATATTTACCCTGAGTATTTTATCATCATTTTACATCATTAACCCGTATGCTTGGTAACACATTATACACATTTGTTACAATGCAGTGTTGCCAGGTTGCGAACATTAAGAATAATTCATTCCACAAAAGTATATACATTTTCATGTTTTATTACCTCAAATTATTAAATCTGTTAAATGTTTTTATGAAAGGTGTTATGGGACAGGCTGGTAAAACATGAAATATTTGCCTCGATAGAGCAGGTTTATAATTAAGACTGACTTGCTAAGGTCAAAATCAAAGTGGTCTGCAAATGGCCATAGGCACTAAAAAAACCCGTTCATACGATCTAATCTAATTTATCGAAACATTTACTGTGGACGTTTCGACAACACTGTTGTCTTTCTCAACACTGGATGTGACTGCCACTCCCAACCCTAGATGATCGAATGATTTCAATGTTGCGTCACCTTGTTTTACTTGGGTTGGCCATTACTATTGAACCGCATGTACGTTTAATTGAAATAAAAGGACTAATGAAAGGTGAGGCTTCAAAATTGCTTAATTTCACTAAATTTGACAAAGGTGACAAGACAAGAAAATCGTAAATTCTTCAGTAAAATGTGCCCTTAAGCTTACACCATGCACTATTTTCATTTGAAAATAATAATATTTTTATTTTATTTTTATAGCTGTAAATGAGAATGGCTTTTCAAGTCAGTTTGTATTCGGTGTTCCTGACTTGGTTCTTTCGGATAACCCGCACGTGATGATATCGACGGCATCACTAGATCCTATCAACGCTACAATCACCATTCCTGGGGCTGACTTTGAAGTTCATAGCACACTTGTTCGTGGATCCTATGTTGACATCACTCTGCCTAACTCTGTTTACCTTCGCGGTACTGGTGTAGCTGATAAGACAGTCGTGGTTAGAGCGAATGGCAAGGTATCAGTTCACGTAATGGCCAATGAAGGATGGTCTGGAGATGGATTTTTTGTTCTGCCAACCCATCAACTGGGTACTTATTATTACGTGTTATCTTACCCACAACACAAAGGAACTTCGTTCATATGTGTGTCTGCGTTGAGTAAGACAACTACGGTCGACATTGCAACCACGTCAGGTCAAACTCACAATATCGTGCTGCAGCAGTATCAAACCTATCGACTTTCTAAAAAATCAGATTTGACGGGATCGCGAGTTACTAGCGATTACCCAGTTACTGTTGTAGTAGGCACTTACTGTACATTTATTGGTGGTAACAAATGTGACGCGTTAGTTGGACTGATGCCTCCCGTGGGTATGTGGGGGACGCGAGTGACCATGTCTCCTTTTACAGGAAAGAGTAACGGTTACAAGTATAGAGTATTGGGGACAAATGTAACAACGACAGCTACGATATCGAATGTTGTTGGGACAGAAACCTTGATAGAAGGACAGTGGTATGAAGGTGATGTATCAGATGACACCATTGTGACAATCGAGGCTGAATACCCCTTACTCGTGATGCAGTACATTAAGAGTGATGATTTTGGAGATCCTTCCATGATTCTTGCCCCCTCAAATAATATGTATACAAGCGGCTGCGTCACATTCCCTGTCTTTGATGTTACGGTGGCCCCGTATAGTTACTACATCCACGTAATAATTCATTGCGGGGAAGTAAATAGACTCAAGTATGATGACTCATTTATGACAAATTGGACAATACTTACATCACCTGATGGAGAGATGTGTTCTGTTCATGGTGATGTTACAGCAAGTGCAGTTCACACAGTCAGCCATGAGGATGGTCATGCTATGTTTACAGTTGCTGTCTATGGGTTTTTGGGATATTTGGTCAGTAGTTATCCAGCGTCTTACGCCTACCCTGCAGGCATAAAAGTAGATGGTAAGATTTTTACAATTGTTTGATGTGATCATTTTTGTTGTCAAACAAAACATCACGGACTACTTTTAAGTTAAAATTAACATTTTCCACTTGAACAGCAATGATAAAGAAGAACTGAAAACGTTTATTAAGTATGTTTAAGTATAGCTTAATTCAACAAATGTCAAGGAATATACGAATTATGCCAATTTTAAGCTTTAAGCTAACTCATTGGTCACACACGTTTCCATTAGCATTTTTGTTGTTAATCTTTTAAGTCTCTATTCAATTAGAAACTTGTGCACACCCCCTTTATTCATTTTGCAATGTCTGTCTGTGCATGTGTGACCCCGGCAGGCGCGTCACAGCTGGGGCGATCAGGGCGGCCATGGCAGTGGCTCATGGCTTCCCCGATATTTTGCTGAAATAGGTTTTAAAAAACTGAAAAGGGAAAAGAAGGAAAAGAAAAGGGAAAAGAGAAGAAGATGAAGAGGAAGATAAATGAGGAAATGAGATCTGAGAAACGCTGTTAATAAGAGAAGAGTGGTATACACAAACGTTAAAGAGAGGATAGAGTAGGGTATGCCTATTAGGAGGCTTATATATGATGTATAAGGTGTAGGCCTATTTTGATGTTTAGCTAGACCAATTGCGGGGATTTCGTCATATCAGGGCCTTCATATAAATACAAAAGAGCCTATTCATAACAAATACGTTTGAAAAGGCCTACTTATAATGAGCGAGCACCCTTTGATTCTTTATGGCGCTTACACTTTTGCTGCGCTCTTAGGATTGGACTTTTACTTTTACTATGCAATGCTTATTGTTTGTAAATACTCGCGATATCTTGTTGAGGTTTTGTACAAGTTGCGCTTGATAAAAATGTTTTTATTAATAATAATATTTATGCAGGCAGGTCTATATGTTAACAACTACGACTTAAATAAGACGAGCGGTGTCTCAGTTAATACATATAGACCGTTAAATAGCTCAAGCACAGCCTACGACAAATCAGTACGTATTTAGCGTAATTGTCCATGGATATTGCAAAACAATTATACAATAATAGGTAGGTAAAAATCATCGAATGTGTAGGCCTAAAATATACATTTAAAGGGACTAACCATGATTTCTGCTGGTCAAAATAAATCACTTAACATTGCCAGAAGCAAGTACAGAGACATATGAATCAAAACAAACAAAAAAAATCCCCATAAAATTGCTGAAATTGTGAGGAAAAGAGGGTTTTAAAACATATTTTGTACATATATATGGGAGGGCTTTCTAAATATGCAGAAATATTTGAAAGTGTGGACAAAGGTGACATTTGAAATTCAGGATCATGGGCAGTCCCTTTAAATAAGGGCATCCACATCACTTTTATTAAATTAAGTTAAGGGCATAACTGCATCACTTAAATATGGGCATCCGCAGATGCACTATCTTTGTCTTGAACCATTTCTTGCAGCCAAAAAAAAAGCCATATGTGTATTTACTAGTATTCTTCGAGAGGGCTGTGTTGACTCCATTCTTTAACATGTTTCAAGAGACAAGTTTTAAAATTACAATAAGTTGTAAAAAGTGTATCAGATTTAGCACTGAAACTAATCATCATTTCTTTTGTTCTTATTTTCATTTCAGGAATCCTAACAACACTATATTTGATGCCAAGCGACTGATAGGACGGAAGTTTGAAGACCAAACCGTGCAATCTGACATGAAGCATTGGCCATTCAGAGTGATCAACAAAGGAAGTAAACCATTCCTTCAAGCAGAGTACATGGGTGAAGACAAAACATTTGCACCAGAAGAAATCAGCTCCATGGTACTCACAAAGATGAAAGAGACAGCGGAAGCTTATCTTGGCGGACAAGTCAGAGACGCGGTCATCACGGTGCCAGCGTATTTCAACGACTCCCAGCGCCAAGCTACTAAAGACGCAGGAGTAATCGCTGGACTGAATGTGTTACGAATCATCAATGAACCGACAGCCGCGGCTCTTGCGTATGGACTTGATAAAAAGTTGAATGGAGAGAAGAATGTACTGATCTTTGACTTGGGTGGTGGCACCTTTGATGTATCGGTGCTGACCATCGAAGATGGAATCTTTGAGGTGAAGTCCACTGCAGGTGACACTCATTTGGGAGGCGAGGACTTTGATAATAGACTTGTCAATCATTTTTCTACTGAATTCAAGAGAAAGTTCAAGAAGGACATGACCGGTAATAAAAGAGCTATGCGAAGACTTCGTACTGCTGCAGAAAGAGCTAAGCGTACCCTCTCAAGCAGCAGTCAAGCTAGTATTGAAGTGGACTCGCTTTTTGAGGGCACTGATTTCTACACCAGTATCACTCGTGCAAGGTTTGAAGAACTTTGTGGTGATCTGTTCCGCAATTGTTTGCAGCCTGTGGAGCGGGCTCTTCTGGATGCAAAGCTGGACAAAAGCAAGATTGATGAAGTTGTGTTGGTCGGAGGATCCACTCGCATTCCAAAGATCCAGAAACTTCTCCAAGATTTCTTAAATGGCAAAGAACTTAACAAGTCTGTCAACCCTGATGAAGCAGTTGCATATGGAGCCGCCGTCCAAGCAGCGGTTCTTACTGGTGATACAAGCGAGGAAGTGAAGGATGTCTTGCTGGTCGATGTCGCACCATTGTCCCTCGGAATTGAAACAGCTGGTGGCGTTATGACCAAGCTCATTGAGCGCAACACACGCATCCCAACCAAAACTTCGCAAGAATTTACCACTTATGCAGACAACCAGAGTGGAGTCTCCATCCAAGTCTATGAAGGAGAGCGCGCAATGACCAAAGATAACAACAGACTCGGTGTCTTTGAACTGTCGGGTATACCACCAGCACCTCGGGGTGTGCCAAAGATTGAAGTCAAGTTTGACATTGATGCTAACGGTATCTTGAATGTCGCGGCTAAAGATCAGAGCACTGGACGCAGCAACAAGATCACCATCACTAATGATAAAGGAAGACTGTCAAAAGCGGACATAGAGAGAATGGTGAATGATGCTGAGAAATACAAATCAGAGGACGATGCACATCGTGAGCGAATAGAGGCAAAAAACAACCTCGAGAGTTATGCCTACGGAGTACAGTCGGCCATCAATGACAGCAGCGTAGAAAGCAAAATCTCAGACTCTGACAAGGAAACCGTTTCCAATGCCGTGAAGGAAGCTACTACTTGGTTGGATAGCAACTCATTGGCAGATAAAGAAGAGTTTGTGCAGAAGTTGGAAGATCTTCAAAAGGTTTGCTCTCCTGTGATGAGTAAACTCCATGGAGGAAACACAGGGAGTAGCAACCAACAAGGGAATAGCCAAGCACAAGAAGATCCTACTGTGGAAGAAATGGATTAAGTTAATGAACTTTTGATTTGAATTGCAAGTTTTTTAAGTTGTCTTAAATTTAAACTTTTATTTTATATGATGCAGTACCGGTACATCAAAACCATGCTGAATGGGACAAATTGTATGAAGCAGGAAGTCAGAATAGAGTTTTTGGTGTAATATGAAAAACATATTTTTTGCACTTCACAACACTATTACCGGTAGAACTTCATTGAAATCAGACATTCAAAACTAATGTCGTTGAATTTTGAATTTGTACACCCCAAAATGTTTCAAATGAGAAAAAGGCCTTAAAAAGTTTGCCAGAATAGAGTTTTAACTAAAAAAGGAAAATAATTTAGAAAATGATGAAATTTTTTAATATTTGAATTTGAACAGCATGTTTTTGATGTAACTAGCGTCAGTAAATTCTGAAAAATTCAAAATGACTCCCAAATCATTTTTGGCTTGTTTCTCCATTCATAGCTCTGTCCAGTTCTACTAGCTTTTGATGTACCTTGTTACATAGTTTGTTGAAGTATTATTGTGTGACCAACTTTTAAATTTTAACAGCTCATTCAATATCAGACTTGAAGATCTTCAATATAATATCTCATTTGTCTGTTCAAAACTGGTTAATTTTATACTTTATCACAGATTTAAATATAATTTTTTCTTTCTTTTTGAATTTGTTAATGCCTGACAGAGTTATTTGTGTAAACAAAGTCAACAAATGCACCAATTCATGTTAGTTTTCATTCTATTATAAAGATGTTATGATACCAATATATTTGATGGATTGATACATTTAAAAATATGTACAATTCCATTTTTCACAGTTTTCCAAATTGTATATCTAAATTTTGTTCAGAAATCTGGAACTTGAAAATATGTTTTGGAGTATTTAACCAAGAACTTTTTTTTTAAATATGATAAAGACTATATAAAAAGTAGCTTGCTGACCAAAAAAGTATAGAATGGTATATTGTTAAATAATGATTATTTTCTCAAAACCTTAGTTTAGTTGTATGCAAATTAATGTAAATAATCAGAAATATTTGTGTACTCTGTATAATTTGATTATGGCAATCATCAATTACTGTCTAGAATGGATTGAAAATTGCTTCTTGTAAATGGTATAATGCTTAATAATGGACTTTATGAATTTCTATAAGGTTTGCAATTTTGAAATAATGTTCTTAAGATTGCAGAAAAATTACAAACTTTCAGCAAATTTTACTATTAGATTTTAAAAAGTATACATGTTAATTGATAGTATTAAGAACAACTTGAGCCACTAGATATGAATCAAAACAGTTTTTAACATCCACATTGTGTGTCAAATAAAAGTCATATAGTTTTTTATAGTTATATGACATTTTTTAATGTGAATGAAGTGACAAAAAATAGCATCTCATTAATGGAATCATATTGTGTTAGTATGACCTCTTTTAATGAAACATACAATTATCAATTAATATAATGACTTATGACTTAATATTTTAATGACATGTGCTAACTATAGTTTGTCATTTCAGTATAAATTCAGGAAATTTGTATATTTGTTATTACAAATAATTGTTATCCTACATAAATTTGAATGAAAATTATATAATAATTTTGTTGAGCTGTTTTAAACTATTTATAAAACTCAACTATTTTGCAATATGTATAGATTGTGTATAGAAAATGAAAAATATTTTGTCAAGGAATTTGAAGAAAAAATGCCTGTTGTTTGAATTGATTGAGCCGCAGAATCCGGGGGGGGGGGGATTACTCAGTTTAAAAGTTGGTATAGGT
>JAUMTS010039241.1:0-11121 GCA_032273385.1 Ophiopholis aculeata | reverse complement strand
CAGTTACACATAGTCGATAATTAAGAAGGGTTTTAGCGAAATCTATTTTTGAAAAAATGTGGGAATATGCCTTTAATGTCTAAAAGATCTACTTTTGGGGACTCGACACTCCCGAATTCAATCTTGGCTATGGACCTGCCCATGATTACGCACTCAATGACTCTCTCAAACAGGCTTAATTTTTCAATCAAGTTTTCTAATTCCAGTTTGCCTTCTGTTGCATGTTTAAAGAAATGCCAATAACTTTTCAAAAATTGTCAATAACTTCAATAATGAGAGGGTTTAAATCATTTGTTGTTGTGGGGCCCCACATCCAGTGTGGGGGTGCAGCACGACGTACCCCTCCCCCAAATCAGCCCACATGTCCACATTTTACCACAAAATTAGTAAAAATTACGGTTTTGAATGGAGGTAATAATAATTGATAGTTGGCATTTAGTATGCGCCTTTTCCTAGGGTTTCAAAGCGCAGACCATTATTATAACGCTGCCATCAGGAAATCATCAGAACCACATCGCCTTAAACTAGGCTATTTGCAACGAATGACCAAATACTAGCGCAAGCCTATGAGCACTTAGATTGTGATATTCCCCCTAACAGCTACCCGATGCGCTCGGGTCAACGAAGCAAGTATGGTGAAGTAATTTGCCTAGGTTTACAACACGTTGGCCGTAGCGGGGCTCAAACCCACAACCTTCAGATTAAGAATCATACGCTGTTCCGCTAGACCACACATGCCCACATTTTCTGTGTTGGAGGTAGAGAATCCTTCCAAAACATCCACAAATCATTTGGTATCAAATATATTTTTGTTCTCTTTTTCAAAGGCTCAAAAAATACAGGGGGAAAATGTTCAGCGCTGTTGGAATTTGTATCAATGTACAATTAGGTCTTGAAATAAGGGTTGCCTTTTTACTACATCATTTTGTAATTGAACAACATGACATAGACGCTTTTGTATGTTTTGTTTTCTCAATAAAAGGTGTGCTAGTGTTGGAGTTCCTTCTTCAGTTAAATGGTCTTCCTTAAAATAAGATATTTCTGAAAATATGGTTACATCCCTTTCTATAAACTAAATATTTATCAACAATTTTGATAACAAAGTCAATAGTTAAGGTCAATATAAAGATGTGTCATGACATAAATAACATTCTGCAGAAGGAACATTTAATATTGATATACAATGGACTGCGTCTTGGGATGTTATTACGTAATTCATAAAGAGAATAAACTCCATCATATCTTTTCTAAAGGTACATTGATCTATGTATCATATATACTTTGTGTATTTTGTAGAACGTTAAAACAGATTTTATCAGCTGAAGCTGGTTGGATTAATGTCCGAAATTTAAAAAGGAAATTGCAACAAACTGTCAATGGCAGTGTCAGACATGAGGATAAGTTGCCGAACCCTTTAAGTACGTATCTCCATTTACCGAGATGGGTTAACATCAATCCTGTTATAGGGTGCTATCTCTGACTTTCTATCAACTGATTTAAACAAAAAAATTGTTTAACACATCTGAATAAGTTGAAATCTTATCAAATACCTTCATCTAAAATCCTCGACGAAAAACACAAATTGTTGACAAACTTTAAAGCTAAACACCTTTGCGCCAAAAATAAACACATTTTCAACGGAAATATCTTTAAAAATTAATATTGTGTAGAGATTGAAGTTTGTACATGGCAATTTATCCGGTTGAATCGTGTCACTAAAATGATTTTTAAGGCAGTGACAATTACTATATCGTCTTGATAAACATCTATAACTTTAGTATTTTCATGTATTATAATTTAAACCCAATTCTATTGAGGAAGCTAACAAACCTTCTCTTCCAAGTTATATATCTGCAAAATAAGGCACGGCAAAACCAAAATGTTTACACAAGAAACAGGTAACTATCTGATTTGTAATTGAAGCATTGGCAGATACATTGGTTTATAGTCTAGACAAATCGCACATGTGCCTGAATTTAGTATATCTCCAAAAGTACTACTAGATCTGGCAATGTTTTCTTTTAGTTCAACTGCTTCTCTGATACACTTAATGGCATGGCGTCAGATCTTTTCTAAATATTTGTTGAACCGGAAATGAAGTACATTTCATCTGTAAGCTTTTCAAATAGATTTTTGTTCATGGGATATTTAATGATGAGTTAATACTGTAATGACTTTGTTCTCAAAATGCAATTACCTTTAATAGCCTTTTAAATCTTTAATATTTTTAAATCTAGTCATAAAGGCTCCGGGAAGACTATTGGGAAGTTAGAATATGTTCCGAGAAATCAAAAATTTAAAAAGAAAACTATTCTGATGTTGAAAACTGATTTAAGGGTCTGTGCTTCAAAGGTCGATAACTGGTCCTCCTTCGTAAATGTGTCTCTGTTAATAACATATTATCCGTATTCAATAAGTTTCATATATACATGAACATCGGTAGCAATATCATCCGGTAAGCTTGCACCTACTTAATAAAATGAACAACACCAATTAATTTAATTAATTTACTGCAGACTGATATCACAGATGTTCTACTTTGTTCTGTAGAACCATAGATTTTCATCTATGGTAGAACATGCGAGTTAATTGTTATGTTTTGCAGTTGCCATTACTCTTTAACAGTATTTGCTTATTAATCAAAGGAAACGGAAAACTACAGATGAAAACAATACACCCTTTCACGGTTACAATGATGCACATGCTCAGACATTTAAATCAGTAGCCGCCATTTTAAACAATAAACAAACATTTTCAACCAGTGAAAACGGAGTAAAAGTGCTGAAGTTAATTTAAAATAACATAAAATATGAAATAAAACAAGTTTCAAAACTTCAAATAAAATTGCATAAAATTATTCTAAAATTGCGCAAAATAATTTTAAAAATATGTTTGTACACTCGCAATTCAAAATGGCGCCGTAACCGTGAAAGGGTGTATTGTCGACAAATTTAAGGAACTTATGTCAGAAGATTTTATATTATGCCTTTAAGCGTCCATCATCAGACAAAGGGACAGCTACACAGATTCAATGACATTAGATATCATAGGGTAAAACGGTCAAGGTGTTGTATTTATAGAACATAGAAAAACATAGGATGATTAATCAATCATAACCAATTATTATATTAGTCAAAGACATGAGTCAGTGTTTTTCCAATCTCCTTTTTATACCTAAGTCAGAAGCAGGTATCAAATAAATTAAGTCCTTAAAGTAGCTCAGTCCAATTTTTAAAACCATTTCCAACTGTTTAAAAGATTTTTGTACCAAAAGATTGCTCATATTTTTCTCATAACCCATCTAAAAATTTACATCTGGAAATTGTTCCAATTGAGAGATTTTGGCGAAAATGCATCTAGTTATGGTAACCATAATCAAATTTACACAAATGTGAAGATGACAATAAAACCTCCAGCAACATTGTTCAGGGGAAGATAAGGGCTAACAATCAATAAAAAAAAAAAAGGTTCCCAACACTTTTTCCAAGGATTGTTTGTTGACTGCTCTTCATGCAAGATCCAGTCCTGAACAGTTTAGTGCTTTAATTTTGCTTTTTATTATAATTAACAAATATTTTTACATTAACTTTTAAATAGGAAGTCTTTGTAACCTGCCAAAAACGTTCTAAAATGTTACCCCTAGAACTTGAAAAATAAAGCAATGCTATTTCATTTTGTTAAAGGATAGGAATAGGTACGCTTGGAATATCGTTTGTTGATTGATCAATGGCATCAAAGTGGAACTTAAAGTTAACATCGTTGGACAATTCATCATTCGCATAAATGAGTGTGTTTCACAGACAAAATACCTTATATCATCAATGTTATCACCAGAAAGTCAAATATAGTGCAACTCAAACATATACAAATATAATGGAACACATATTTTTAGCAATCTGGCATGTAGGATACAAACATTTATGTATTCAAAATAGCATGTTTATCAAAATAATTTATCTATTTTCTTAAATTTACATACTTTTACATTATATTACAACAAGTTCTTCTATGCTTTAAATCACATAGTGGCACATTTTAGTGCAATGATCACACGAGGGCACTGTTCCAGTGCTATGATCACTTGAGGGTGCTATAACGGTGAATCTATATTTTCATACACACCAGAGTCTTCAATTTGCACACCAGTTCTTGCAAGACAAATTTGCTGATAAGCTTCGCTACCCTCAGAAGACATACTACTCCTATCTAAATCAGTATAATCAGTCTCTGTCTGTTTTTGTCTTTTTAACTTCCTTTTCATCTTTGGACTCTCAACTGAAGTTTGATTTGTAACACGTTTTTTAAACATGACGTTTTTCAAAGTCTCCGTACCATTTTTCAAATTCTCCTTACTCCCTTTGAACTTTTCCTTGATGCCTTTGAAATTGTCTCTATTTATATTCAGATTGTGGTCCTTTCGTTCAGGAACTTTTTTATGGTTAACGTTATTATTGGGTCCGTTCTCAAATTTGTGTATAAGGGCTTTATGTGTTGACCTAGGGGAAGCTTTTGTGTGGGATTTTGCCCTCATTTCGATGTGATTTGGTATTTGGTAATTTTGTTCTGGGCTTTCATCAGGTAGTTTTTCTGGTAATGATTTGCGTACAGTCTTGTCTTTTTGCTTGCTCTCCCTACGTTTCATTTCCATGTATTCATTCTGGTTTGGGGTAACGGGGAGGGGGTGCAAAGGACTCGTCCGTAGTAATGTTCTATTTTTAGATTTGTTGGGTACAGGGGCAGTTGGGGGATCGGGTCTAGCCTCCTGTGGATCATGTTTTTTATGGTTCATATCAATAGGTTCGTAGGTATCTTCCTTAACCTCTTCAGCGTCCCCATTCATGGACACATAACTCTGGCGCACATCCACGCCAGAATCTTCACGCTCAGCACGCGGACGAGGGCTCTCGTAGTTGCCAAGTGAATGCAAATCAGCATAACTATTGTCCCGTGCTGTATACGATCCACGCTTCAAATATTCTTGAGATCCGCTTGTTTCAGATCCCGAAGTTGACATTTCCAAAGCTAATGGTTGCGTAGTGTCTTGCGATTCGTTCATCGATGACGGCGATTGATAATGAACACTAGAGGGCACACTTGAAAGTAATCTGCTGTGTCGCATTTCTGTCGATTCACCAGATACCGTCCTGGACACATTTGCGTAGCGTATTCCTTCAGATAAGTTTGGCAACATGATCACGGCGGAATCCGGTCTGTCATTGCTCTCTGATTCATCGCTCGATTCTTCGTCCGTGTCCATAGGGCGAATTGACGTGTTATTGTTAGTCGCTGTATAATTTTTCGGTTGCGGCGCCCTTTCTCTGCGCTTTCTTGTAGACATACACAAAGCAACATTGACGCATAAAATGATTATAAAACCACAGGTTATCAACCCTACTATTGCACCAGTGTTTAGAGACCTCCCTTGACCTAGTCCTTTCGGGGCAGAAACAGCGTTAACATTTAAAACTGTAGAAGCTTTAGCCGCACCAAATACGCTTCGTGCTTCGCATGATATATTGTTCCCGTGATCAAAAGTCGACATATTGCGTATATGCAGCGCTTTTGCGGACGTCTCAACTAGGAATCTATCATCCACTTTACTAGGGTCAATTTCTGTGTCCTGATAATACCATATAAGGTCATATGGAATGCTTGCATTGACATTGCAAATAAGTGTCGTAACAGTCTCTTGCACAGGATTGACTGTAATATATGTTGATTCTATTGATGCAGTCATGGCTGTGTCAATACTACACTCGTTAAATATATTTGATCCTTCATTTTCGTCAGTACTCGACATTGTACAAATAAGTTTCTGATCCGCAAATTTGTCAAACATATTTCTACTTATAACATAATCCAAACGTAGATAATTTCTCCTCGGTCGCGTAAGTATACCATCTAACCCGTGGCCCTTAAACCACCAATAGAGGGCGACACTAGGATGCCCTTCTTCAGATTCACAACGAAAGCGCATGTGATCTTCATTATCACCGTTGGGTAAAATACTTGCGGTGCAAAGCGGGTATTGTGGCGCGGGTTGACTTTTGATTAACAAATTTGCAGTGCCGTCAATTTCATACGGAAAGTCTTTACTGTTTTCGTCTCGCGGGTAGTACACGCACCCATATAGTCCAGCCATGCTTTTAGTAACATTATGCAATACAAGGCTGTACTGGCATTTTGTTTGTCTGTAATTCCTCGTATAATCCAAGGATACGGAGTACTTATTATAAAAGTTTGGAGTGACATCGGTACTGTTTGAAATCAGAATACCGCCCCCTTTCGCCCAGATGAGAAAACCTTGGTCTTCGCAATCAAATTCTGACGATACGCGAAGTTTGCAGATGAATTCTGCAGTGTCCCCGACTTCTAAAGATATCAATTCTGGTTCTACTGAGATTGACACTGCAGCAAGCGATCGAGAAACAATGGAAAATGTCAAAATTAGTTCCACAATTAGTAAAAATCCAGTTGCCATTTTGGAGAATAACAAAAAAATGGCTACAAAATGGCTGTGATGAAATGTCAGATAGATGATGGTTCACATTTCACAAGTTGACCATTCGAAGAAAGAGAAACAAAATTGTCTTCACAAATATATCTAATATTTGAAATATGGAATGTAAAATGAAAGTTTACTTTTCATATGTCACCATTTTGAAGAAAGAGAAACAACAATTTCTCCACAGATAATATTCAATATCTAATATTCAACGTATGGAATGGTAGATGAAAGTTTACTTTTCATATGTCGACCATTTGAAGAAAGAGAAACAACAATTTCTCCACAGATAATATTCAATATCTAATATTCAACGTATGGAATGTTTAGATTGGTAGCAGTGTTGTCTAGCAATAGTATAATAATCACTGCAGGCAGGGAGGCATCTCCTTTCTCAAAGTTTTTAAATTCTCGACTCGCCGGGCTAACTAACGACGCAGCTTGATATATGCTATTCCTTCAAGAACCTAGTGTCGTCCTACTGGAGACATCTGTAATGTTATTTCACCACTGTAATTATTGCATGAAGTTTGCCGCCCTAGGCATGCTTGTTATCATGTGGATCTCCGCAGGTACACTCAGGCACTGTCTACAATGTAGATATGATCCGATTTGCCCTCTAATATCATCGTTTGCTCGTACATATAAAGATGTAATGCTAAATGTATTGGCCTTAAGATTTATAGAGTTCAGAGTGCATGTTGGCTCCACATTACGCAGCGAGTCTTGGAACAGGTGGCAAAATGGGTTCAGACGTGACTTGTAGACTGTTTTTGTTAAAAAATTGTCACTAAAATGTTGTGTACATGTACCAGTACCACCTCTGACGATGCATTCCAAATTTTGGTTCAGAAGTCCATATAGTTGTGATATTGCGAATCTAGCTATCTATACTATGATATGATACATTGAACAAGCAAAATGTTTTCGGACGTTTTTTCTTCCCAATGATAGGATAATTTGTCCACCAAAAGTTGTCAGGTTGTTAGCAGTACTACCTCTGACGATTTATTCCAATTTGTGGTTCAGTTATTAAACCCATAAAGTTATGATATAGCCAATCTATAGATCTATGATATGATACATTGATCAAGCAAAATGTTTTCAAATGGAGTTTAAAGACAATGTTTTCTTCACCATGATCGGATGTTTTGTCCACACTATGTTGTGTTGTTATTACCAGCTGTCCTGTACCACCTACAGGTTTAGAGTCCAATTGTTTTGCAATTGATATTCCTTGTTATGATCAGTATCTGTAGTTTGATACATTCATCCTAGTCCACGGTCAGCTAAGAAGTGCCTCCCACACATACAGCACTTCAAAACAATCCATATAGCAATGACTCCTTGCTCACAACTTTCCCGATGCCAAAACTTTTTGGCTGTGCTTTCTTCCTGCCTGTATGTGTTCGAATAGTGTGTGTAATTATGAGTCAACGGGCCTATGTGTTGGGCTATATTATGGGGATGGATAAACGGCGAGTTAAGTGGCAGGGAGTTCAAAAGACCACACCAGCAAGTTACGATAAGACCGCAAAGACGAATTAAAATGAGACCACATTAGCGAGTTCAATAATTTTGTTTCATGATGATATAATTTTACTTTGATTTGTTGCGATGATATAATTTTACTTTGGTATGTTGAACTGACTATACAGCAAGTATCATTGAAGCATGACTGGGATAACCTTGGTACTCTACACATCTTTGAGGTGTCTGTTTTAAAAATGGGTGTATATCCTTCCCAGTTAGTTTATATGAAAATAATGATTGATCTCATTGTAACTAGCCTATGTGACCTTATTGTAACATAACTCGCCTATATGGCTTCATTGTAACTCACCCATAGTTGTGGTCTGATTGTTAAAAATAACTCGCCTTTATTGTCTTATTGTAGAAAATAGCTTGCCTGGGTGATATTATTATAACTCGCCCCAATGGTCTTATTGTAACTCTCCCGTACTTCGCCACCACTTAACTCGCCAAGTTATTGTTCCCCTATATTATATTTGTCAGTGCAATTTCAGGGTATGACGTTTTGCATGACGTATGCATGTCCTGGATTGTCACTGCTTAGGGTGGCTTTTATTTGATTGAATTAGTGTTACTTGTGACTTGCTGAAAGAATAGCTGCTCTTTGGTTGGCTACAATTTACATTGGGTCAGTCAATAATTTGTCAATGAAATTTGGTATTCTAAATATTCAGTGGTTGTGATTTGAAATGGGGTCTGAAGAAGTTATAAGGAGATGCACTTCATTTTCTTGTGACAAATATGTGTGATATAGCTGCACCAACTCAAAAGCTCAGGTATTCCTAAATAAAGTTCCAGAAACCCCATTTTTTAGCACCAAAAGCAGTTCAAAAGCCCCCATTTTTGAAAGTCTGGGAGGCACATACCTACCCAAAAATCATTTGAGTACCCTTCTCAGGTGTACAGTACACACATAGATTTCAATTTTCTTCAAATAGCAGCTTTTACTTAACTAGTCTGTTTCACAACAACAAAGCTGTCGGGATGTGCTCTGATAATGCACTGGAAATCAAGGATATAACCATGGAGTTACTACTTTAATAACTCCATGATATAACAAACCAAGTTAAGTAAGGGGAAGCTGGTTGGCTCAGTGGTTATCAACCTCGCCTTGCACCACTGAGGTCCTGGGTTCGAGTCCGTGCACAGCAGACGGCTGTCCCATGACTTTAATTGTATTTGGTTACCCGATCACACTCGCTTCTGTAGGTTTTCTCTGAGAGCTCCAGGTTCCTCCTGCTTTCAAAAGCGGTTTCAGTTCAGTGATCAAAATCTACCCCACCCAAGGGTTTTGGGGAGCTGCTAGGGAAATTATAAGGTAAATATCACAACCTAAGTACTAATAGGATATGCTCTAGAGACGGATGCAATTTCCTAAATGAACTGATCTGATTGTGACAATTTACCAGCAGCGAGTTACAGCGCCTTTGAACAGACTGTCTGGTAAATGGCGCTATTGAAGTCCCAATTATTATTATCATTATTCACTAAAGACCGCACAACACTAAATCAGCGGAGGATTGATGTAATGGCAGCTAGTCCTCAATCATATATGTGACAGGATCAAGGGGAATGAGTCGTATGTCGTTAATATTGATTTTGAGTTATAAGGCAATAAAGGTGATAATTTCTTATGTGTTTCAATGATCAGGAAAATCATTGAATTGTCATATCTCTGGAACCAATTGTCTGATTGTGATGTGGTTTGGATCAAACTGTAGCAATTTTAATAGACAATTAGTTTATTTTGAAAAATCAAAATTTGAAAATTGCCGACATAAGACTCATTCCCTTGATCATGTCACATATTTAGATTTGAGCACATCATGACAGTGGCACCAGACACCATAAATATGACATGATAAAAGTATATAACCTGACCCATTTTAGATGGATCTGCCATACATTCATGTTTCTAAAAGGATGATGAATTATGGGAAATGAAAAGTCTGCAATGATGTTGGGAGTGACAAATTCAAGGATGCCATAGAGATTATTAACTGTCAGCCAATTATGGTTGGCTTTTGACAATTGTTATGAGTGCAAACAATGTTGATAATGTCATATTTTCTAAAGGATAGAAGATATTTGATGGACTTTTTTGCAATTTATAATTGAAACGTTTGACATGTTGAAATAAGTGGAATCAAGATATAGGCTGGATTCATTAATTCTATAAGAAAGGTTAAGAAAGTAGGCTGAAAGGTTAAATAAGTAGGCTCAAACTTAAAGCATTCTACTTTCTGTATGTTGTCTTTTATGTTTCAGCTTAATCATAAAGGGTTGCTTTGGGTGATCGGGCAATAAATTCAACGTCAAAAAGATTCCCCCACTTCTTTGTCCCAGGTCCTTGGCATTTTTAAGACCTCCTTACTCCCATAATAATAATAATAATTGGCATTTGTATAGCGCCATTTCTGAAAGATCACAGCGCTCTTGCCTATTTTTATTACGCTGCCATCAGGACATGGTATTTTGAGATTTGTTGGCAATCAATTTTCCACACCATGAGAAGATTGACATTCTGCCATCCATCAATAGCCAGCTTTTTGCAGGGTATTAATAAGAATAAAATTGGAAAAGCTAACATTGTTTCGCGGAAAAAACAATCAGTGCTTATGTACCAAAGACGTTAGCATTACTCTCACAATTGTGTGTTAAAACACCAAACCAAATAACTCACAAAGACACAACCATGGGACATTATAAATGATGGCTTAATAATGGACATCCTTCCTGGGCACAGAATGGGTTAGGGAGGCACAAGACAGCAAAAACGTAAGCTACATGAGAGGGCTATTTCCGGGGGGCACTCAAATATGAAAGAGAAGTACGGGCTCCATGACAGCCACCTTGTCACCAAGGGTCTTTTGGTGACAGATTGCCTCAAAAAGGGGGTCTTTCGATGACAACCTCCCAAATATAGAGTCTTTTTTGCCAAATTGTCAAAATTAAAAAAAAGATTCCCAAACATCAAAAATTTTGAAAAAAATCAAGGCTTTTTTTGCAAATTTGCCCCAAATTAGGGGTCTTCGGGTGAGAAAAGGTGAAAAATAGGGGGTCATCGGGTGACAGATTGTAAA
>JAUMTS010039130.1:0-11122 GCA_032273385.1 Ophiopholis aculeata | reverse complement strand
TATGCTACGTTGATTCGTTGTTGTCATTCGTCAAGTCCGTTAACAGATAGAAGAAAGAACATTAACATCAGGAACTAAAGCGTTCTTACAAGGTAAAATGTGTGGAAATAAATCATAATGCAAACTGGTATATGGCCTATAGTCTGGTGTTATTGTTTTTGGTCTACCACACAGTGTATATGACTTCACCGTACCAAACAAAGAGGATGATGTCATCATCATTGTTACCAACATCATCTCATTGTTACCGAGATCACATCATCACCAGGCTGTCTGTATATGATTGATAACATGCTTTTTGTTTTAGGGGGGTGTGTTTTCCATTTTACATTCAGCTTTAATATATTTATTCTATGGTTTATATGAAGTTTTTCCACTGAGTATGGTTCAAATATTGGTTCCAAGAAATTAATGTGAAGGAAGATTGATATGAGTAATGCTTTAACATTTGTATTTCCTTGAAGATTAGTCATTAAAGTGCTAATTAATTAGCATTAATTATTGGAAGAACTGTAGACACTTTATGAACACCTCAAACATAACTTATATATATAACAATAAACTGGCCAAACAGTTGGTAAAACATTTAAAAGGGTCTTTTCTTGCTAGTTGGAGTCAATTTTAATGCTAGCACCAATTTTGTACAATTTTGAAGAACTAGTCCAAAAGCTCAAAAACCCAGGAGGAAACATTAAAAAAGTTCAAAATCTCTCCAATCAAGTAAGATTATAAAAGCTAAGGACCACCTCAAATTTCTAGATAGTTGAGTGAATTTTAAGAGAAAACTGGTGCAATTGGTTCAAACTCAAAACTTCAGAGGGACACAAAGAGTCGTCAAGATTTTTCCAATCAAGTAAGCTTTAAGGACAAGTATGACACATAAAACGACAGGAAACGTAACAGGAGGTGAGACATAAGGACTGTTCATTTCCAGGCTGATTCCCTCATAGTCGGCTAAAAGCACAGGACCCTACATGCCCAGGCTAGCAGGGTGTACCCCATCTGATCAGGGCATTAGCCAAGGGCTTTTACCTTCCAATATCAACAGACCCTTTGTATGGCCGGCCAGCTTCTTTAATTAATACACATGGATTTTGTAAATTGACCGAGCATATAACAGACTAAATGAGTCATGAGTCATGCTACAGATGGCAAAGTTGGTTAGAAATTGTTTGATGATAAATGCCTGGTTTCAGATCCATATGCCTAATTAATACTACACAGTGATTAGTACCATGTAACAGTACACCCTTTATTGTTCATGAACATAGCCCCTCTTTTTGCCGCCATAATTTGGTACTAATAAATTGACAATAAAGCTCACTTTATCGCGTCTGTTCAGTTTTTTCCTGAAAATCAAATTTGTAATTTAATAAATTTTTCATGTGTTGATCATGAACACAGGCTGCCTTTTGCTGCCTAATTTACTAAGTAAATTGACAAAACCATGTGTCTCAAATATCAATCAGTTTTTCCTAAAAATTAAATTTGCAGTTAAATTGACAATAAAACAGCTTGCTTTATTATGTGTCTCAAAACCATTCAGTTTTTTCCTGAAAATCAAATTGACAATTTAAATTAATTGTAAATGTGTAGGCGGCTCCCATTTTAATATATTTGTGATATTCTTAATAATCAATCATGATTTTTATGTGCATAGCATTGAACAAACGTCATCAAACAGACTGATAATGATGTTAAGTCTATATCAATTTCATGCTTATTTCGGCAATCAAAATGAACTGCGTTGTCTACACTTTGAGCAGTTCATCTTTGATTGAACAATTGTGTGGGTTGGGAGATGGGGAAGGAGAGCAGACAGTTTGGGTGGATGAGATCAATTTATTCGGTAGTGGGTACAATGAGATGATATTACAATAAAATTGGGGGAGGAAAGCAGACAGTTTGGGTGGAGCAGATGAAGTTATTCGGTATAGTGGGTGCGCTAAGATGATATTACAAAAAATTGTGCTAATAAATTCAGATATTGCTCTCAAAATTTGTATAAAACTGAATAGTACAAGTTTAAGTATTGTGACTTGTAGATGCAGTGGGTGAGACCACGATCATTTGATCAAATTAAGTCTTTAAAATTTAAAAAAAAATTATCAAAATTCTATTGAAGTGGTCAATTTTGAAGTATTGTTCAGCCCAGCAGTTGTGTGAGATTTTGTTGATGGGCAGTGCCAATGTTTAAGACATCAGAAGCAGAAGTACAGGGAGGAAACAAATTGGTCTCTAATTGACAATTTATTGTTGACACAGTTTCATTACCATTTCAATTTGAAACAATTAACTTTTCCAGATAAGACTGTAACACTATCTAAAGGTATCACATTTGAGTCCTCCAGACTACAGATGTGTCTTATCAATCCAAGGCAGCAGGCATCACTTTGTTAAAACAAAGGTGCCAAATTTGGCAGCTTTGTTTCAAAACCTACAATCATGTTTTGTTGACCATGAATCTGACAGTTCCCAGAGGGCTGACATCACTGTTTGGCCTTGTCCTAACCAATTCCCAGAGGGCTGTCTTTACTATTTGGCCTTGTCCTTAGAGGACAGGTAAAGTTGAGGGATACCACATACCAATGTCATGAGCTCACTTTATGGCCATAAAACAGTAGTGGATTGTAAACATTAGCTCATCAAAGGTCACAGCAAAGGTCATATGATGCCAAATGGAAGAAACAGTTTCAGAAGGAAAAGGCACTTGACAAAGGGTCCTGTCAACAAGTGCCAATAAAGGGAGGATAGGTTTGCTAATGAGTGAAATCAAAGAACACTTCTGTTTTAGGGGTTGTTGCTCTCTAAATGGTGCCAAGAATTTGGGATAAATAGTCACTTGTTTGTTCAAAACTGTCCTCCACAGTAACTAAACTACAGTGTATACATGTACAGGGGCAATGACATAGCAGTTGGACCTTGTGCTTCATTGTGCGGAAGTCTAATGTCCTCATTTTACCTTTTGGCTCTGAGCCTAGGTTTTCACACCTAATTCATCACCTAATTTGAATGAAGTGTGTTCACATATAATAATATAAAATATCAAACTATAAATTTTGATCCTCCTCGTAAGACAGCATGCAACTTTTTGGAACACATTAAACATATTGGGGAAAAAGCCAATTGAAATTGTACTTGGAACATTTTATAAAAATTTAACTGAAACCTGTTTCTCAGCCCTTTCAGCTTCCGCCATACATCATCATGTACACCAAATTAACAGTCAGTCATTGTACAATTATGTTCATCACACCCAAATGTGTCTGCAAACGATTTAAATTGGATGAGTGATCAACTAAATGGAATCACTTAAAAAGCCCGTGATGATATGATGAGCATGACATCACAGGGTGGAGTTCCCTGCTATATACCAGCTACTGAGGCCGTAAACCCAAATTTGTCTGCAAATGATTTTAAATTGGATGCATGATTTGGTATTTAAATGGCATCACTCTTAACCCTCTTCACTCTGATGTCTGTCGACTGCAGACGACATGTCAACATATTTAAACTTTTTCAAAAAATTTCAAAATTCAAATTTTCATCACTATAATCAGATTCAGCATGAAAAATGCATTCAATTGAGTACAAACAAGCCTAGTATTGGTTCAGTAGTTCCTGTGATAGCCACTGGGATTTTAAGAAAAAAGTGTAAAATCTGAATTTTTGTGCCCTAAAATTTCCACCAGCGTGTAAAGCATTAAGTCCGTGATGACATTATAAGTATGACATCACAGGGTGGAGTTCCCTGATATACCAGCTACTGAGATGATTAAATGGGAGTAGAAACAGATGATGCATTATTGTGGCTTCTGAATAAAATATCTCACAGATCTCAAGTTCATCCCAAACAATTCACTCATTTTAGTCTGTGGTAAAAGCAGTTTATACAATGAAGATGAAGTAATTATACCATATGGCAAATTCACTAAATTGGGTATGATCTGATCTGAAACTAAAGTTGAAGCTTAACTTGTTGGTACCTGGGCTGGGTCCAGGGTCGATCGACCCCTCAATCCTTTGTATAAAACAGTGAGATCAGGAAAGTTCCAGAGAAGTCTATATACTACTTTCTTAGTGAGATGAAGTATTGTTTTTTCGCATTTCCGACCTGTTCTCTTAAAGCTGCTTGGCAATAAATAGACAAAACCATTTTTCTAGTGAAACACTTCAAGAATTTTCTGGTAGCTACTCACTTCTGAAGATCCTAAAAATTCCTTGTGAAACTTTTCATTCTTTAACTGTTGACTTTCAGGAACAAGTTTGACGCACTGACAAGACCTTTTTACCATACAAGGAAGGTTTCGACTTAAGGCCCATATTCTTTGTCATATCGTTTCCTATTAATCATACAGGAAACTTTCGGAACAATTAAGCAACAGCTATGACAGTTTTGTTATCTTAGGGCCATCAATGAGTCTTGGAATATTCTCATCCCCACTGGCCTAAATGACCAAATCCTGCCCTATGAAAGTATGGCAAAGCCAGAAAGTAGTGAACTATTTCCCCTGACCTATCTGTTCACCTCACTATGATTTGTAAACAGCTATTTATAGCAACACAAATCTAGAATTTTCCAACTTGTGCAGCCAAAATAGTTATCAACTATCATAATTTCTGACTTCTTCATCAGTGGTTATCAAGTTTAAAGACCTGTGTTATGGTAACCCTCAAATCAACCTATGACCGAAGGATGAACTCTCATTCTTTTAGCCAAAAGCAAGTTTACATGCCCTAAAAGTAAACCACACACTTTTATTTGTATATGATGACAACTGCACTACAAACTCACAGAAGTGGAAGACTTCCGATGTTTATCAACATACCTCACACAATCCTCACAAAAAGACAAACCATTTTATTTACAAATTTAGTCTAAGTCAAGTGCTTGAAAGTCGGACAAGATATCAGACCATCCTGACAAAAATGTCAAGATCCTGAATGCCTAGGCCTAGACACCCAAACAAAGTTGACATGTTGGTATCAGTTACAATTAAGGTTAAGATTTTCAAACGAAAGAAGACGAGAAAGAATTGTGGTCTCCTTTGCAGGAGGTATATCACACAGCTCTGATTAGAAACGCTAACATCTCAACGTACTGCAAAGGAGACTATGTTCTTGTCTCTAACATTTTGCAAACGGAACCTCGCTACTGACTGAAACTAGACATTCTCTAGCTGCATGTGGCTGGCTGGCAGACCAGTGGTAAGCTGTCTGTCAATGACTTTGAACTTGCTATATTTGCAGGGAATTCCAAATATGGAATTGATAATTCCAAATATGGCACAGAATCCACTGAGCAGATAATGAAATAAGTAGTTTGTTTTGCTGAGCCATGCTGAGCCAAATATATGTCTCCTATTAGCGCGTTCATGCAAAGTTGTCCTGTTTTGTATAACAAGTGAAATCCAATTCTAAAGTTATCAAGTTATGCCCACATCTAGTGCTGCTTGAACTTGTAAATTGAATCAACGAATATCAAATTATCTCCAGTCTTCGCACACTGCTTTTATGTAACAAAAGTAATAACATATTAACCTAGCTTTATATTTTAGGCTTGTGTACAAATGTTTTCATTTAAATTTAGCCCTTTTCTAATCCAATTTTAGCTCTAGAAATCTATCCAAAATAACTATCAAGAGACAAATGACATGTAGTTGCAACATAGAGACAAGTATTCCCTGAATAATTTCAAAACCACACAAATTTCACAAATTATATAAGCTTTAAATACATACCATTTTAGTAATATTTCCATTTTTTGCACTAACAAAATTGACTTCTATTTATTTTCCCACACACAAGATCCTGGTACAATCTGACACTCACACCACACAACCTAGTAACAGTAGAAGTAAATAGATGACTCACTATCACATCAGTTTAACAACACCGGCCAGCACAAAGAATATCCCGTATTGTTGTCATATATTCCACCATATACCATACTCGAGTGAGTCAAGTCCCGATGACAAAAGTCCTCACATGGAAATAGGTCAGAAGCTCACACCGGTATCTCCATCTAGATCCTCTTTACTCAGCATCCCCAACTCCTCTTCTCCGGAAAAGAGGAGTTACGGATAGTTATATACTGATATTTAATACCCACAATGCTTTAGCTTGTTGCCTTAGGAATGACTCATAAGGGAATCACCTTGGGAACAACCCTTTTTGTGCTGTTAAAGAAGTCATTTTTGCGCTGCTTTTATTTTCGTGCTTTTCTCGCTTCCCGGCAGCCAGGGTGAAAATAAAAATGCAAGAATATATTGATTTTATGTGTAGATCTGTGCGAGGATTTGCAAAATCAGGAATGTAAAAACAAACAAAATGGTTCCAAATATCTGTAAAGAGTGAACATTTCTATGTGCGAAAATTTCCACTTTTCTGCTAGAGTGGAGTAGATTGTAGTGGTCTGAGGTCAGGTTCATATGCCAAACAAACACTGACCAAAGTACTTTGCACTGACCAAACAGTTCTGTTGAGTGACCAGTACAATTTGAGCCAAAAGCCAGGGTCAAAAACAAGAGAACTTTGCCATATATTCCATTTTTGCATTCTTTTCAGAATTTTTAAGATTTTCCCACTTGAACATATTCCCCGTACCGCGTGTTGTGTTTTTTCCATAAGTTGTTACAATTTTCTTCTATAAAATCTACCTTTTCTACCTGTTTGATTGCGTGGGTGTGTGGTAGGTGTGTGTGAGAGAGTTCCTAGCCATATCTACATAAAAGTATCTCATATGGCAGACATATTCCACAAAGAATAAAGTATGTGATAAAAAAACATCGAAATATACGGTCGATCTATTCCGCTGGTTACTTAATGATATATCTACTTTGTTAGCCAGGAAACATTTTATATATGCATGCCCAATTACTTTAAGCCCATGTCAACGAACCGTCAATAATTAATTAAACTCAATCTTGTACATCAGAGAAGCAGTTTGAATAATAAATAAGCAAGAAGTCTGTATGTTTTTGCAATTTACTTAGATACATCAATCATGTAAAACGTGCCGGTAGCTTGGCGGATAAACCTTATGGTATTGTGAATAATAATGAATACGGTATTATCTATTTTCAACAAATTCAGGTAAGACGGTTTTGATGCAGGAAATTTTGATGCAAATCGTTTGTAATACCACCTGATTTTTACATAATCAAGAGTAATGTCTCGTGATATCACTGATATGGTATGGATACCATCACTCTTCGATCAATCAATCAGTTACACTCGATTACTATTTTCACTACAGATGGTTAAACATTTTAGACAATCACAATTCTCCAGTTGAACAGGTATTTAAGTCATTTGAAGTCAAAAATTGCTATTGGTTAAAATTATGGAAATATCGCCATAGTTACGCTGTACATAGAACTGTACGTAGAAATAATCAATGTTTGTAATTTGTAAAACATGGAAAAAAGATATTACAACAACCACCGCATCTCCTTTCAATGGTGCCTCGTAAAATTCAATAATTATTGTGGGAAATCAATTTGAACATCAAGTTTGTGTGTATGTAGCAGAATTTGTAACCATTAAACATTTAACAAGCTACCAAAATCATCTATCCAAAACAATTAAGACAGCCTATACAGTAGATGAACAAGGAGACATGCACTGTCACCATCAATACATTACCGAGATGTAACATTTGCTCAGCAAATTGTCGTCTAATGTATATCCAATCTTAACATCACAGGTGCTAGGGCTAAGTTCTCACACTCGATCTGAACAAGTCTCGTTCACTGACCCCAGTCTGACTATAGGATCTTGTCTCGTTTCCATACAAAAAGATGAAATCAGTGAAATCACCAGTAAGGCACATCCAGTCATCCACTTACCCTAGTCAGAAAATAGGGTTAAGCTTCTCATGTGAGCACTAAGAACTTTCCACAAACTCAAACTTCCAAAGCAGATAGAAGGATGAAATCAAAAATTATCACTTTTCTTTCAATTCTCACAGTGAGTCTCCTCCACTCATCCTAATTAGAGGAACAGGTTCAAGCACATGTGTCGAAAGCACTTACAACTTCCCCTACTCCAACTGGTATGGTACACAATCAATCTCCATATAAACTCCAACTTGCAAAAGTAGATATACAAAGATGAAATCACTAATTACTAATTAGTGATAGTATTAATTACCTTTTTTCCAAGTCTTTGTCTAATGACCCTAGTTAGGGAATCAGGTTCAATCATGTGATGTGAGCACTATCAACGTTCCATATATTCCAACTGGTATGGTACACCTACTACATAAGAATGAATACAATCACACAATGCTGGTCCTCATCGATGCATCATCACCAAAACCATAATTCAATTTGAACTTCACAAGAAAGTAGCACCACAGTACTTACTCACACCTATTGTTTTGCGGGACTCCCTCTGTCCAAACTAGGCCTGTAATTCAACCACACATGTGATGAGCTGTTATTTTATAGCCATTGCTTCATTTGAATCATTTCCTTGACGAGACAATTCTGGTGAAGTCTTTTGTGGTGACTAGTAGTACTAGAAAATCCTTGGATAGATAGAACCCTGGTTGTGTGGTGAGATAGTTCGGAATCAGGCCAGGTCAGTGCCCCTGGGGGTACACTACCCATTGTTGGGTTGGGTGGTACATGAATGTGCTACAGAGAAGATCTCCTTTTTTGTTGGCTCTTCAGATCATTTTCTCACCTCTGGCTTTCCTTTCATAAAGCTTAAAGTTTTTAAAACAATTTAGTAATTTTAGTTAAACTTTGTATGATTTTGACCAAAACTCCAGTTCACAAGGCCCATTCTTGGCCAAAACGTAGAAAATCTGATTTAAGAAAGACCCAACATGTACTTTTGAAAAATTGTGCCACACATACCTACCAAATTTTCTGAGAGTACCCCCTTTTTGCATGCAAAAAAGCTCGCAGTAATTATATTTGCACAACAAATCAATGTCAAATTATTGATCCCATGAAAAATTGGGAGCGAACATTTCTAGAAGCATGACTGACTAGCTGGTAATTCCATGGACTGACGTACATTTGGAAAAGTGGAGTTCATTTCACACTATAAACTTGACCGAGTGTTAAACTCCTGTGCATGTACGCACACTACATCATATACCAGTAGAGAAGTACATGTAAACACACACAGCTGACTGGCCATGGAGAATATCTGTTACAGTGACGTAGATCGGGCTGCTAGCTACGACATCATGTTTGCGGTCTACATACCAGTCTCGGGTCGGAATATCTTTGTCCTCCCTTTTATAGAAAACCCCACATAGGTTCAGGAGACATCGTCTGTGACGTCATGCGGTGGTGGAGGTTTCCAGTATGACGAGTCTGACGACTGAATAAGAGTCATTAGCTCGACAGTTCCAGTGAATTTCTGTATCTGGTGTACATGGTACAATTGCACTGACTGAAATCTTACTCGAAAATGTTTGTATTTATACCAGGGTGGATTTCCAGTAAGTTATTTTGTTTATGTTGTTCACTATGACGCATATTCCTAAAGCTTTTACTTCCCAGGACGAAGGTAGAACTGAGCAATCGTTTGACAGCAGTCCAAATCATGACAAATTGTAAAAACAATATTGATCAAACTTGGCAATTTTTGTTTCCCATGGCATGGCATGTCAATATCACTAAAAAGTACAGAAAGACAGCAGTTCAACTATTTAGTCACCTTGTTACTCATTTACACTAAAAGTTTGAAAACAAGTTACAAAATAATCAAAATTTTAACCAAATTCAACATTGTTTTATATCAATTAACAATGATTAAGTTCAAATCACTTTCTTTAACTCACTGAGCACTACAGGTCTTCTAACAACATTTCTGATTGGTTATAACATGAAATGCCAATTTGTTAAGCCAATTACAATAAGGCTTTAAAAACCATTGCATTAAAAACTTTTATATAATTTCATTTTTCTTATACCCTTAGTGATTGGTTCAATAAATGATAGAATAGTCTTTTGACCAATCAGCAGGTACAATGTATTCAACCAAATTCAACAAATAACATTGTTTTAAACATCTCATAATGAAATCACAATTGAATCAATCATCAATGATTCACTTCAAAAAACTTCCATTAAACCACATAATATTAATTTGAAAAACTTGATTTGATTCATTTTGATGACTATATAACATCATACTGAATCAATCACCAATGATCACTTAATCACTTCATCAATCACTGACGATCAGTCATGATTGCTTGACTAATCAATCAGCGATTACGAGCTCAAATCACATGCCTAAAACCACTCATTTCAGTTACAACATGCACATTTTAAATATTGTTGCCATTTTTTCTTACAAAACATACCAAGAATGCAAGATAAAACACATCTGTGATGATAAGTTTTAAAAAGTCAAATGCATCCCAAAACAACAGATTGCATTTTTTCACAAAAATCTAAGTCATCTTTCCTGACAAAACACATACTTTAAATTCAAAAAAACATTTGTGTTTTTTTTTTCTGACAAACTACATACAAATTCGAAAATCTTTAAAAAAAATTTCTAACAAAGATCATACAATTTGAAAAATCGTTGACATTTTTTCTTACAAAACACATAGAAATTTGAAAAATCTTTGTCATTTCTTCTGACAAAACACATCAAGAATTCAAGATAAAGCACAGCCATCCATCCTTTTCATTTTACCACATTGCAACCGAGTGGGACTTGACCCTTAACAGTTCACCAAGGAGATTTCTCCTCACTGGAATCATCAAAAAGCAATCAACAGTCTACTCCCTTACAAACCATACAACATGATCATCACATACAACCCAGGGGTGCTTTACTCTAGCCCAGTTTGGGTAGGGAGGTGCCGCAGACAATTCTGACCCATTTTTAACACAAAATCCATGATTTTTTAGCAGTTTTTACCACCAATTTTGCATTATTTTTCAAAATGTTCAAATTTTGCCTCGACCCATTTCACTATATATACCTATTTTACAACAGATTTTTGAATATTTTGAAAGCATGAATTATTTTTAAATGTATACCAGAAGCGCTGCATGTCCTTGTATGTCCCTTTGATGAGCACCCCCTTCTTCCCAGGGACATAGATAGGGAATCACCGTTCATCCTAAAGGTTACATAC
>JAUMTS010039019.1:0-11122 GCA_032273385.1 Ophiopholis aculeata | reverse complement strand
GACCCTGCCGGGGATTGAACCCGGGACCTCTCGCATTAAAACCAAATGCCTTAACCAGTGCACCACGCTACTCCCTTACTGAATTGATGAGATACTGCTGTCCAGGGGTGGCCCCTAGCAACAGCTACCCACCATATATCATATAGCACTGAAGCCACACAGCCTTGGAAGGAGGAAGGGATGTTTGATTTTTCACCTTCTTAGTAAATGTTTCATCCTTTAGAAATTGGGTATTATCTTAGTAATGTTTATAGATCAAGTTGATTATTTATAGGGTATATTAGGCCTTAGTACTAAACTACAAAATGAGGTAAAAAATTGTGTTGCAGTTGCCCCTGTTTTGTACAGTAAGCATACACGTGTCACGTTGCCTTCTGGGGTTAGTTGGAACATTTGGTATGGGGCTAGTTGGAACAAGTTTCAACAACACATAAAGCATAGGCAAAAAAAAATCATTTTTGTCCAATCATAGGAAATATGCAATTTTTAAAGGGTTTTTAACTAAATATGAAAGAAAATGACATTTACATACCTTGAGTTTTAAGCATGTATCTTATATATTTTTGTTAAAGCCAAATAAAAAAAATTAGGACCCAAAACTTTTTATCTCTAGCTCCACCAATACTACACCCCCTAAATTTCAATTGATGTATGAAAAGATATGTCATGTGGTTAGTGATGATTACTTTACACATTCAGTTATAAAGTTAGTAGTACCTTACCCAGCATTAGCATTGTTTCAACTTACCCCATACTATGTTCCAACTTACCCTATAGGTGGGGTAAGTTGGAACACTTGGCATGGTCATGTTTAACATGGATTATCTAAGTAACAATAAACAAATTCAGTAATTTTACGGGCGACATTTGTAGCCAACATGTATACCTTTAAGTTGGTATAGTTGCTGTTTGTTAAATAATATTTGTTTTTAAAATTCAGCTGTTTTTGTGAAATTTGTTCCAACAAACCTCCGTCTCCCCTACATGCCAGAAATATACAACCTAGCTTTGCAATGCATACAGCATATCAAGTTTCTCTCATATTGACAACATATTATTTCTCCCAATATTAAACTTACCTGGCAGTCCCAAGCATGTGCCTTGGCATGCATAACGGATAGCGCTGGCTTCATAAGTGTAGTACCCTGTACAAACTCCTGCTGTTTTTTAGCCCACGGCCAGTATTTACATATGACGTCTTGCCACATAAACTTCACTCCTTTAGGAAGCATGAATTGTGTGTGCAAGAAGTGAGGGTAGCCATACACCTCGCCCCTAGTCATGTTGACCGCCTTCTGTCCTAATGCATGTCGGCAACCGGCCACTGCCAAACCTGTTTCATCTTGATTAGATTTGGACGAGCAACGTGCCCTTGCAGCTTTCCATACGGTGTCGCCACATCTGTTGTCTGTTACCTATTTATAGATATTAAACCAAAATGTGTAATAGATGCTATAATAAAAGTTACTAGTGAGTTACCCATGATTGCCTTATTATACTAACTTTACTATTCCTGTGATTCTGGAAAGTCTTAGCAATTGCAGATATATTTTTCACATGAATCAATATATTTTCATTTTCAGCAAGAGTCAACCATAACAATTAAACGAAAAACATAGACTATGTTACTTGATTTACGATTCTTCCTGCCAGCACACAAAATTAAGCCCAGCAAGCTCCTCTCCCAACTTTCCTCTTCTCTAGATCCCACACAATTAAAAGGATAGATCCCACGCTGACTCTCTCGCATACACATATTATGCCTGCGCATGGGCCATGGCCAAAACACTAGCGGGTGGTCGGGTAGCCCGCTTCATTGTTTTATCCCTAAATTTCAAGTGTTTATTACCTTCACATGGACTTAAAACACACCCACTCACCCTTTACCCCTGCAAGTGCACACTAGTAGAGGATACAGGGGAACACTATTACGCATCAGCTCAAACACAAACATCTGAGGATTTTATCGGCCCCCACCCAATAAATGTCATACCATATGACGTACCAATCTTAAGAAAACACATCACATTAAAACTTTAAACATACTCACAGGCACATCCCCTCACCCAAACACTACACAAATATAATACATTATTCATCAACAAAAATCACTGATCTCCCTTCTTTACTTTCATTTCAAATAATGAACAAATCTTACCTCTTCCGGTGAGTAAACAATTTTCATGTGTTCGTTAACATCATCATCTGGAACAATGAAAATTCCATCGTGTGCTGATACCCTTGTACCCCTGTTTAAAGCAAGAAAATAGATATTCATACATTATCAATGCAATTCGGCTAACAGTACGTCATATGCAGGCAGACAATTTATATACTTCTCATTTTTAAATCTATAAGATCAAAATGAAAGGACAATAATAGTGCTTGTATATATATCTATTTTGATGTGGCAAAATATTGACTCATTTAGTTAATCTACACGAAAATAATGATTCCCCATATATCAGACAACAGATACACAGATTGGTTTCTAAAACAGTATATTAATTCTCACTCAAATATTGCACATTTTATGATATATGGACAAAATATTTACTAAAATTGAATTTGCTTTTTACCTACAAATAATATCAAACAATGTGTGGCTTGTGTTGACCATGTTGTATCAGAAGTATCAACAAGAAATACACAAATTGGTCTGAAACAGCATCTTTATTCCTGAATTTTTAACATATTTGTTATACAATGTATGTTGAATTTTTTGAACTATTAAAGATAACACAAATTTTCAATTAACAGTACATCTATTAACTTTTTGCTTTTAAATGTATTGCTTGTTTAGGCCAAGCCCTACTCAATGCATAAAATTATGAATAACACAACCACAAATGAAGATTTATACACATATCTGTTGTGCTTGCTTTTTGTAGGCTGTATTTGGGAGGTGGCTTTTTGGTGAGGCATTGGGTTACAAAACTAAATGTCCTGGATATTCAGGACATTTTGTTTTGTTACCCAATGCCCTAACAAGTTAAGTAAAATTGGCTGAGTGGGGGAAGTTTTTGATGACTGAACTTATTCTGATTGTAATGTAGGAGGAAACTGGAGTGCTTGGAGAAAACCTACCAAGGTATGGAACATCTAACCAAATTCACTAACAGAAACCGGTAGCTTAATTTTGTGAGAAGCAAGTGATGAACACTAAACTAACTTGCATTGCCTTGGTAGTAGCAAGTATTAAATTTGGCTTAATAGCAATTGATTACAAGTAAATCCTCAACAAACGTCCCGGCCGTGGATTGAATACACCACTTGCCTCTCACAAAATTAAGCTACCAGTTTCTGTTTGTGAATTTGGTGGAGAGACCTGTCCTTGGAAGATACTATTCTTACTACTGTCACCAGCTTCTCACAATCCCAAATATAAGCAAAACTTTATTTTAAAAAAATCCAAAACCATTACAAATTACCTCTCTACTTTCTTGTATCTATACAGTTTGAAGTTGCCGTCAACATGAGCCGAGTGCTGTTTCATTGTACACGGTGGACATTTCATAGCATCAAACCGCCTTTTCATATCCATATATCTCATGCTGTACCGGTACTCCCGTAAAGCCTTTGTCAACACAATGCGGTTTATCGGCAAGTTCTGAAAGTAAAAAACACAATTCAACACTACTTTACATACTGCATAAGATAATAAGTTGTATAAGTGATGATACTCAGATATGCTTTTACTTCTTCACATGTTGTGGGTGGTAAAGGTGTTGAGAAAATACCTTCTACAAAATCTTTGCCTCACATTAAAACTGTGACATCATATATGGTTATCCATCACTACATGTAGCCATAACCTATGGTTTCCTGCACAATACAATGCTTTTCTCCATCACCAACTATGTAACCATACTTTTGTAGAATGGATATATGCACAACCTTAACTATAAACCCCCAGATCAGTATCCACAATAAATGGTAAATTATGGTAATTTACCACCAGAAATGATTACGAGGGCTGCACACCACATCAGTCTCTTGGACAAGCCAAAAACAAATACAATATTATCAAATTTTAAAGCTAATTGAACATCTATATTCTAGTCATCTTACCTGGGGTCCAAATGACTGTAACGCTTGGGCTATTGCACTAAGTGAAGTGCCTGGCATGTTCTTGAAGAGGATGTCAACCCATCGTAACAGTTCTATTTCAAACACATACTGCGTATCTTGTATAGAACCCGGCCAATACCCACTGCAAATCAAGTCCTCAAGTTGGTGGTTTTCATCTTCCCCACATTTTGGGCAAAGCAGGTTTTGCCGATACAACTCAAATCGCCCTATTCCGGTTTTAAAAAAGAAGAGAAAAACAGTAAAAATAAACCAACATTACATATATTTTGCTTTTCTAACATCAACTCATGCTTCTCATTTTATGTTGACAATTCCATAATCATATTTTAAAGATAATTGAACAATTAACATCCACATTTAAGAGGTTAAATATGCACACTAAAGCAACAACAAAAAAATCATAAAAGATAAATTATTAAAAACAAAATTAAATTAATAATAACATTTAAGATATACACCTGGAATTATAGAGTACATGTATGTGACAGGATACCCCTCCCTCTCACTTTGTGCAGTACAACATATTATTGTTAACATGAAACTTTACCCATGGAATCAGATGGTGGCAAATGTGTATTGCTTATTGATTAGTAGCTGCCTTCACAAGCATGCTTTTTTTAATAAGGAAGGAAAGCAACAAATAAGTTTGTTTCTGAGAGGAATGCCAAAAACCAAAATGTGTATATCATTTGTTAAAGAGTTTTCCCCAAGAAATGTCTCAATTCATATTATTTTTTTTTATAATGACAATAATGTTAAATCAAATCAGATGCAAAATATGTTCGACTGTACAGTTATAAAACACACACGTTGATTTAGGATCAACTTCGAATTCAAAATAAATATTTAAATTTTGTATCATTCAGCCAAGTACTGTTATAAATGTGATTTAAATGTCTCCATATAACAAAAAATATGAATGTGGCCTACAGGAAACAATCATGTTCCTTCGTTGGCTTTATCAATCAACTACAAAAGATGCCTACATGATTCTGTTAATTCAATCTGAAAATTCAATCTAAAAGTTCAATGTACTCTAATTTATATGTTAAGATAATTGGAAGAGTCTGCAAAATAAATGTTTATTATTTCAGAGGGAGTGGGTAGAGGCCCACAATTTGAACTATTGATTCAGATTATTGACAACTACGTGGCAAATTTTGGGCATGCATTGATAGATATTGGCTATTTGCAAAGTATATGGCCAGTTTTTTTTACCAATTTTGGTGGGTCATCATAAGTTATACCAGAAGTAGAAAAAAAAAATATGAAAAATAGAATTTAGACACAATTTGGCGGCACATTTTCTTACGGCTATTTGTGTTGAGTACCACCTAGGCCAGTGTCAAAGTCAATGTGGGAATAAGTCACCCCCACCTCTATTTGCCAAATCAATCCTAAGGGTTAATCAATAATCTGAAGGGTCAATAGCACCATTAGCTGTAGCCTGTTTTACTAAATATACATTATACACTTGCAAAGAAATAGTACCAATTATTTTGGTTTGCAGCAACACTGTTTTGTCAAATTACATGCAACAGCTAATAAATGCAGACGGGCAGCAGCTGGTGAATTAACACGATGTATTATCTTTCCTGTACCTCTAAGCCATCTGTGTGACCGCAACGTTCATCTACGTTCAGGAGGTCATAAATATGATACAGTAAAAGTGCGTATTTTTTATTCTTCGAAATTTAAATTTTTTCAGTATTACTCTATGTCATCAAACTGACTGAAATTAATTCCTTCCACTAAATGTTATGAGTTCCATACAACCCTTTCATGGAATGGGTGTTTTAATGATACAAATCCACATAAGCCCAATGAGACAGACCTTCATGAACTGAACCTTGCTCTGGTTAATCACAAATATGTATGGGCTAGGCTACTATATTTCTTCTTGCAGCATTACAAAATCTTTCAAGTTTTAGATTTGAAAAAAAAAAAGTCAATTTCAGTGGTGAAGTGATGTACTATACTTATATAAAGTAATTATTGGGAACTGAAAAATACATTTATTAATGGGGGAAAGGGAAACAATACATCTTAACACAAGAAAACAAAACGCCAGTAAGAACACACCTTTTAAAGTCACAACAATGTAAGTAGAATTAGTTTCAATGCGGGTTAAATTCTCTTCAGAATGACAGCGTCTGCATGTTTCTGGTATCTGCAATGGTAAATACTGTCCTATTGAAGATACAGAAAATGCAGGAAGAAGCAAAAAATGACATGCTTAAAAATAAATAAATATGAGTATAAGTAAATGATCCAAAGTATGTGTTTCACCTTAAGTAGCCATTTCAGGTTCGACATAAGCTCTGCTTACATGTTTCGGATTGCTCGTGGCATGGTTCAGAATTGTACTGGCAGCTAATATAAATTTGAATAATGCTCAAGTGTCCCTTGTCACGAGTCCTCTGCCACTCCCTAAGACCCTCTTTTCATCATTTGGCAATTCCCTAAGACCCAAAATTCAACGGAAAATCTTAAATGTGTGAACATCTTGAGATTGTAGTTTCGTAGCCTCAAATGTGGCTACAATTCAGTTCGTAAGGCAACATTTTGTATAAAAACTAAAGTCTTTAAGACCCCCATTTCAGCATTTTACATTTTTTCAGTTCGGTCAGTTCATTTTGGTGGGTTTTTTTGTTCCGTAAGTCCTAGAGTTACCAATACTGAAATGAAAGTTGAGTACACCCTAGGCCTTTTAAAAAAAAATAACTTTTAAGCATAGTCTCTTTTACTTGGGTGCTCAACTTTCTCTTTAGTATGGTTGTTTATTCATCTAATTTACGTTTTTCAATCTTTGGTGTACGTGTAGTACTTTATCTAATCTATATATGTAACAAGATTCAAGAAACAAATCTTTGAATCAATTTAAAGTATTGAACTTTAATCAAATAGTAGGAAAATATACTGCTGTTCCAGTAATTTCCAACTTCATGCATGAATCCAATGCTCACTAGCCCATCCTATCGGTGGTTAAGAAATTATACATTTTGCCAGGGGGATCACTAGAAATTTCGGTGCAAGAAATAATTTAATTAACTTTGAGAATAAGTCAAAGTTTTGTATACAGGTGTGGCTCATATTCGCAAATAATTACTACATTTCTTAATACATTCTAGTACAATAAGAATAATACTCACTAAAAGTAGTGAAACATATGATGTCTTCTTCCTCCTTATAATTGACAGAAAGACCAGGAGGCGTATTGGAGAAGAATCCTTGCAGCCAGTCCTCCCGGACGTGGAAGGGCTTGCTGTTTTTGTGATTATCTGAATCACAAGTACCACACTGATAACTATTGATGCATTCTAAACAACGGACAGTACATGTTTTTATCCCACACTGCATGCACAGCTTGTCAGCAGATGGAATAGCTTCCATCCTCAAAAGATGGCTATTAATTTTGTCCCTGCTCTCCTCCCAGTTTTCGTCTTGGGCAACCATTCTCTCCACCCATGTTTTCTTTTTTCTTCCACCTAGTGTCCCATCAAATTCAGCAAGTATTGCATCTATTTGCTTTATGATATCTTCATCTACATGAGAGAGAGAGAAAGATAGAGAGAGGGGTGGGAACAACAATTCCAAAAATGTCACATTTTTACAAGCAGGGTGAAAACAACACATCAAAATTCTGTTCAATTTTACACATGAATATATTGTTGCAAAAATTATGCACATTGAGAAAATAATGTTGTTGACGCATATTTTGTCATGTTGCATACCAAGTGAAGAAGAAGTTTTTTAAATAGATTTTGTATTTGAGACAAATGGAGGAACGTACGTGGAAGAGGAAAATGAAAGTAATTTTGCTCCCATTACATAATGGGAACCCTTCACATGCTATCAAGACAGTTTATTTAAGGATTGATCAAGTATCAGCATGCACAAATTCTGTGTACCCCTAGTAGTCACCTGAACTCATTCCAATAACAAAAATACAAAATAAGACGTGTGTGCATATCTTAAAACAATCGTAAAATCATTTAAAATGTGAAGACAGTTATTGCACTGCTAAATGTAAGAAATTGTGAAGCAGATTATGTTAATATATCACAGGCATATTTCTGATATACCCTTCACAACAATGTCTTACCATGCACTTCACTCTGTTATCATGCATGGTAAGAAATAGGTGTGTTAGGAGGTACAAAAGAATTATTCCTCTTTTTGAAGAAAAAAAACCCCGTAAAAAGCATGTCGAAATTATGGTGTAAAATTTAGTTCTTTTAATGTGACATTTGAATCAGCAACACACTGCCATTTAGACTACATCCCAAATGATCGCCAATGGGTCTACTCTGGTTTAGGGTAAAAACACAAGTGCTCCCTGTTTATGGTATGGAATAACACATCTATGCTAATGTTATAATTAAATCTAGACAACCAGAAATAAAACTTACGGAGTAACCCATACGTTACCCGTAAGTAACCTTACGGGTAACCGGGAGTAACTCGTAAGTAACCTTACGGAGTAAGGTTACTCCGTAAGTTTTATTTCTGGTTGTCTAGATTTAATTCTAACATTATTTTACCAACCAAGATGATTGAGAGTATACACAGTAACATCTATGCTTGTTTACAGTGTATAAAATATAATTAAAGAAAGAAATCTCTGTTTAGGGTAAGCACATTTTCCTGTTTAGCAAGGTATCCATGTAGGATGCGTAACATGTATTACTCAGGAGTTAATATATCATCAGTTAAAGAGCTGTCTAAAAATCTGGAAAATACATAAACAAATCCAGTAACCTTAATGTGACGTGATATGTCAGTACTTTTCATAAGTAACTGAACTCACCTTGGCACTTCATGTAGCACTGCTGTGGCTACAGGCTTGTCCCCCGGGACTTGGACTGGCCAGCAGTACAGGCCTTTAAGCGAGCAAGCATAAATGCAAATTTATCAAAGGACCCGATATGAAACTCATGTAGGACAATCACACAGCATGGGTTGCTGTGTGGCTTGGTCGATACAAATGGAGCTTGTATTTAGTATTCCTGCTGAACTACTAAGTGCACTCTAGAAATGCAAGTATAAATCATCAAAGAATATTGGTCAACATTGACTCGATAGGTCGTACTAGCCAAATCCTGTCTTTTAGTTCATATTTCAGCAAACATTGATCATTTTCTGAATTATTACGCAGCCAAAGTCAATAAGAAACCAAATCTATAGCATATACATTCCAGCTAAATTATTAACTAGTTTGTTAATAGTATTTTTTCATACATGTTACATCATGACATTTTTCCTCAATTAACATGGATTTTTCTACACTCTAACTCAATTATTTATTAAAAATTTTGAAGAATTTGAATTCAACTTTACTTTAAGATTTAAGTTTTTGAGAACATGAGTTTTTCTTCAAATTCCATGAAAATAAACATTATAGGGCATCGTCTGAATTACTTAAATAAAAACACACTGTGACCTCATCAAGAGCTTAACAGGCTTTTACCTATGTCATGCATCCAGTCATACAATTAAAACCGGTCCATACAAACCCAACAGATTATAACTGTCACAGGCGACTAAAAAATAATATGGTTTCAAAAGAAAAGGAAATATATTTAGATGTACATTGTACTTACTTCCATGATCAGGAATATGATCATCTGGTTCTATTGGTACGTTATCATGAAACGGAATGTTTAAATTTGTTTCACAACTAGCTTCAGCTTGCTTTGAACCTCCACCTGCTAAGGAGATAATAATGGAAAGCATGTTAAAATAAATTAGTTTGAATCCTCCATAACAAAGAGAGTAAATGTGTTCATTTATGATATTGAAAGTGCTTTCATCATCATTTGTGTCCAACTTGCCTTTCTTAAAAACCTGTAAAGCATGGACTTAATATCCATGAAGTCAGACAATCAGGAAAGTCTGTTTCTTTTCTTCTTCTCTGTCCAGTAACATTTGTTTTTAGTGATCCAACCAGGATTTTGGGGGATAATCATGAATGACACCTGATTCAATGTAGGACATTTTGTTTATTGCATCTCATTAGTCTCAATCAGAAGTTCACTGAACTCTATAGGCTAACTTTGAGACCTCAAGTGACTTACACTCTCTGCAAAATTCAAGCAATTTCTCAGTTGTGCTTTTGATATATTTGCCATTTAATGGCTCAAAATAGGGGCTACATTGCCCTTAACGATCGCCTTAGAATTTACATGCAAAATGGGCGTAGTTTGTAAATTTAAATACCTGAAAAATGCAATTGCCAAATATTTCTATATTCTTGGCCCGTCAGAAAGAAAGCCCTTTACATTTCATTTTTTACGTCCAAAAAGTCTGTAACTTTACAAAAGTGAACTACATACTATAGTATGCAAATCAACAGTCAGAATAGCCTTTTTAAAATTTAGGATCAACAAAACGTTGAAAAGGGGGACTATTTGAAATAGCAAATGGCAAAACGTTTGTTTGGAATAAAAAAATAAACAGCACTATGATTGCTCAGCTACAAGGCATTTGAAACAGGTGAACATTTTATTTCTCTACCTTTTCCCCGTGGGGTTATTTGCACTGCCCATAGGAGGGTGCATGTGCTTTTGTATTTGCCTCACTGATACTTCTGAGGACATCATGTCGTCACAAACACAACAATGACCTATGATTTTCCAAGAACTGCTCAGAAGGCTATGCTCTAAAAACGCTAAGACATATTGTCTGATTGTATGGGAGAGAGTCAGGGTATATGCTCTGATGACCTCATTAAAGTTTATCCCTCACTATACAAGGACACACAAGTTCTAAGTCCTTGGTGGCCTAATGGTTAGGGCACAGGACTTGTGATCTGAAGGTTGTGGGTTTGAACCAAACCAGGGCCAGTGTGTTGTATTCTAAGCCAAGACGCTTTATTCCCAGTGCTTCACTCTACCTATAGGTGTAATAATAGGGAGCTGTTAGAGGGGTTATCGCGATCTAAGTTGGCTGAGAGTACCTACGCATTGGTTGCGATCTCGGTGAAGCATAAATGATGTGTGATGTATCCTTGGCAGCGGAATAACTGTAT
>JAUMTS010038908.1:373-11128 GCA_032273385.1 Ophiopholis aculeata | reverse complement strand
AGATATATATCATATATGTAAGGCTGGAAAAGGTGCATTGTGCAGTAAAGATACATTTCCCTTTAACTAATTAACAGTTTATACTACAATTTTGTAGAGGCCTAAAAGGTGATTTGGATTTGAGACTTCAAAAAAGCAGCATTTATTTTTTGTTTGTTTTTCTTTCGTTCAATATGCTTTCAGATTTGACCATTTTCCAGGATAATGATATTATTCCAAACCAAACAATACTTTTTGACAACTTTGCAGACATGGCCCTGGCCTGGTTCAATCAATTTTATCCAGAGAAGGGGGGTGGGGGAGCACTCAGGTATGTAGGTATAATAGACATGGCAGTTTTATCATATTTATGCTGGGTTGTATACCCGGTTGTATAACTCCATGGTTTCTTAATGTTCTCATATTTTATCTTATTTTCGGTTTTATATGTATGTGTATTTATTATTGAAAAGTGCTTTGATCTTTTGGAAAGGTGCTCAATAAATCTCTGATATTATTAATATCATTATATTAAAGCTCGGTTTTTACTTGGTTATAGACCACATTTCACACATTTTGTTGTTCAGGCATGTGTACACAATACACCTGAGTGGTGCCCAGGGGCAGTTTATATATTCAATATAGAATTCTAGAAACATGGATTCCTTGAAATTCCACAGATTGATGCTTGCTGTATTTGTGTCTGTTCTATAATCAATTGTATAAATCTATTTTCGTTTAAACTTCTGACACCCTTTTACTTTTTATATAAACAAAAATCAATTCAACTGTTTCCACTACTAGTACTACAAATGACAATCAGTGAAAAATGAACTCATCATCCAAACTCACCAAATTAACTCACCATTCTACCAAACTTCTCTGTCTTTGTTGCCAAATTGTGAGGGGGAGTCCTCTTTTCAATAATATTAACATCCCATCTTATCACCAGCATTTATTCAACAGGCAAATTTAATCAAAAAGTCTTGAACATGAGATAAATTCGTTTTATTTTCATATTTATTGTTATCATGGTTATAACTTTATCTTTAGAATTTAGATCAGAAGCTTTACGTACTATACTTGGAAAATCAGATCTATAATATCATTTAAATCTTTACTGAAAAGAGGGACTCTATGCTCTGGTTGACAGCTCAAAATATAAAATTGCAAATGAACATCTCTTGTATCCATTGGCCAAATGAATAATCGGAATCCTAGAAAGATTCTGGTAAATCAGATACAAAATATTACTAAAATAGTTTAAAAATAATAATCTACTCTGAATTATCCACTTGACAGCTCTGCGAAATAAAACCGCAAAGCGCATTGTCATGTAATTATACACCCACCCACCCATCCATCCATCCAGGGTCAATTAAATAAAATAAACAACGATCAGCCCAACTATGACTATATATTTCTGTATACCATTTTACATGATAAAACAGCGTCAATAAAATATCACAAATTAGTCAATAAAACTGTACAGCCAGATGGTAAGGATTATTCCAGCATCACTTATATTTAATTTGTAGAATTGGAGGCTAGATTATGTTTTTGTCAACAACAAACATGTGTAACTTTTAAGACTTTGATGTGAACTTGTAACATGTGTAATTGTTTGTTGATTTAGGTGGGGGCACATGCAGGGTTTGAAATAAGCCAACATTTTCTTGACATTTTGAGGGCACTTTCAATTTTGTAAGGGACCTACTAATGTACAGTATAGTGTATCCAGCAATCAGAATGGACGTGATGTCACTTCATGTCAGAAGGCGTGTCTCTATGCACATAACGTTATTTATTGCGCCTTGTTTACTCTCGCATGCATTTTGTTGCGTGCCTATAAGGATGCCATCATAACACAGTCGTGCATTGAGAGACGCCTTTTTGACAGGAAGTGACATCACTACCATTCTGATCTCGGGTGAAGTTTACCTTATCATTTATCACACTGCAGGAGTTTAAATAAGACAAAATGTTCAGGGCCAATGGGCCTTTGACTTTTGAGGACCCTCACTCATTATCGAGGCGGTATCGAGGGCAATTGGCCTTAAGGACTCTCTAGAAAACCTTCTTACCCGCACACATACTTCCACTTCAAGTACCCAAAGGGTATCATTGGAAACATGACCCTACCGAGAATTTTGCTGTCTTATTATCTATTTGGATAATTTCACATTTGCTTTATGGGCACTATGTAGCCATGGCAACCTGATTGCTTACCTGATGTCATGTCGTTATTGTTCACTGGTTCTGTTATTTCTCGTCTTAAAACCATTTCCTGTAAAATTGACAGAAACAAATACAGAATATTAAATAGATACCCAATAATCACATTATAATTTGATTATCATAAATACAGGCTCCAATGTCAACTTGAAGCTGTGTTGATAACACCAGCGGGCCCAGAGTTTGGTAGGATTTTGCCTTTAAGAAAAAACAGTACAAGCATATTTCTTTGTCAAAGCACAGCCATTTTATTTTTGAATTTCATGCTCTCTGTCAATGTTATGAAAATATAAGTTCACATTGCTCAAGGATCATTGTGTGAAAATGTCATCAAAAAATAGGTGCCATTTTCGTTTTTACTTTTTGTAAATTTAGATTTGGCATCTATGGGGAAGTGTATTATGCGAGAGGGCACTACAACCTCCACTTATGAGCATATTTTGGGGCCAATACTGAAAAAAAAATGCATTTTAATATTTGAATGAAATTTTTACAAAACTATTTGTCTTTATATCTAACACTAGAGGTAAAACAAGGCAGATAATTACTGTATTCTTCTAAGGAACATGGGGAATGAAACATGTAAGTTCTAGTGATTAATAATGATTAGTGCAAAATGTTAGTTAAAACAACACAGTTAATACAACTTTATGAATTTTTGAACTGCAAAAAAATATGTACAATTTAATAGCAACAAATCAGAATTGACCAATTCCTAGATTCTGACCAGTCACTTTTAAATGTAACATAAATATCACACTCCTGCTTACTTTAATTGATATAGCAACGGAACAATACATGAATAACATCAGAAAACTTCTGTTTTTTAAAAATTATTATGATTTTTTTTCAAGTGACGAATCAAGATGCATTATGCAAATCTTAAACCATCAGTTTGACTTTTAATAATAGATTTATAATCATAAGATTAGACGACCAATCATTGTGCATCACGCTGATTGAAATCCCGTCATCTTTTACAAGTACACCAAACAATTAAATGTTTCAAATCCAAACTTGAATGACATTAACAAACATCTGTTTATCATTATTCACAATCGGCAAACTTCTGTTTATCATTATTTTTCAAATGACCAATCAAGGTGCATCATGCAAATATCCTCATGACTTTATTTATTATAATAAAGCGCTTGATCAGATCATTCTTTGCTTAGGCAATTTATGTATGTATGTAATAGAACATATTTAGATTTAACAGACGACAAATCCAAATGAAAGCATCATACAAATCACGATCAGCAACTTCTGTTTTTTATATTTTACAAGTGACGAATCAAGATGCATCATGGACATATTCATCCATCCTTATGACTTTTAAGAAAGGATACATCTTCACTAGATCAGAACCCCAATCACGATGTATCATACCAATTAAAATCCTGTCATCATTTACAAGTATACCAAACCAATGCATAAACTCCACAAATTTTCAACAAACAAAAAAAGCAAAAGTAGTTCCGTCCTCTCATGACCAAGTCACTGACCTTCGGAGAAGCACCTCATCTTCAAGACATCCCCTTTGCTCATTTGATTCCTCCTCCACACGCTATTAATGGGCATGTTAGCTAGCGCCAAATCCTCACTAAACCCCTCCCTCCCGTTCTACGTAGTACAAAGCTAGGGCCAAGAGAAATTATGTATTTGTTTGTCCATACCTGAACTTTTTTATTTTAGTAAAGTCGAACGACCTGAAAAGCATTTTTTAAACATCATATTTGTATAAGTGCTAATAATTTTTTTTTTAAAGTTAACTTTGTTGTAAAAATGCATCTTTATACAATGTACATGAATTGCAAAACAGTTAAAATGGTTAATACAAACTGTAAAAACACTGGCATCTTATTCACAATTTAGAACACAAAAATTGCAATAAAAAAACCCTTTTTTTTAGGGATTTCCAATATAAGGAAGGGTTAGGTATTCTTTTGTACTGTAAAAATAAAACAAAATATTTTTCTGATTTCCAAAGTCAGCGTCGGTCGGATTTAGACAAACATGAACTTTTTATTGGCCTAGTTACATCAACTCCATAAATAAATCACAGCATATCAGCTGCCCATCCAACCTCCACAACCCGGTCATGAGTCACAGACCAACGTAAATCCGAACATTTTGCAACATTCAAAATGTTCACCCACGAGCCCTCGAAAAACAGATCTATTAAATTATACAATTAATCAAATTATCTGGATAAACATTTAGGCTCATGACATAACAAAACACTTGAGATCAATTATCCTACTTAAATATGTATGAAATTACGTGCATTAAATCATCAACGAAAATAAAAAGTTTTAAAAAGTTCTCCCATGACTAGTTCCTTCTCCACGTACTCTCTGTGCCCTGTGACATTTGAAGGGATGATGCTCACATTGATACAGAGAGAGATGCTGGAATCATCCACTACTTTTTAGAGATGGGTGAATGAAAAGTTCTGAATCTCAGAGTGAAATCACAGCTGTCTGAGATGTGCATAGCATTGGTGTAACTCCTACTGATGGTTTTCATGTGACGTAAATACCCCTTGTTGCTGAGGCGTTGCAATGGTATGGTGGCCATCTTGGTACCCGTTTCCGTATTTTACCAAACTGGCCGCTGGCTCTTGTGCGTTTGGAAAAAGTCTGGCCCATGGTAAATTAATCTTGGCGCACAAGCACATCGGCATTGGGCTCACAGGCCAGCTCCCTGATGGGACCTGATAGCAATATTACCAAGGCAGGGGTCCAGCATCCCTCTAAGCTCTTAGATTTTGTATGGCCCTGTCTCTCTTTTTTTTGTAACTAGTCTATAATGTACAGTGTCCGAATTAAGGAAAAAATAGTGGTTGTCCCACGGTACCAATGTACATGATAAAAAGTGAATTTTAGCTACAGATTTTGTGTTGTCCGCCGGACAACCTCAGTTTTTTTTAAGGTTGTCCGATGCTCATTTTGGTTGTCCCGGGCGAACGGACAACCAAAATTTCGAACACTGATAATGTATCAATTTGCATTAAAATTTGAGGGGAAAGGGGGCCTACTGTTTAGGATCTCCCTGTTGTTCAGCCCTCTAATAAAAAAAATGTGATAAATGGACAACTACCTATTAACGTTTACCATTTTGAGAGGATTTTGATGATCAAAATATGCATTTATACTGACAAAAATTAAGTTGTACCATTTTTGGAAAACTCAGCAGCTGATCCCATTCTGTACTTTTTAACCACCCCTTGCATGTCGTTCCCTGGCATGTCGTTGCTATTATCATGACCAGCATGTGCATATAATACAGCTGCTAGAGTTTCCATACTCAACCAAAAGTATTTGTCAACAACACTCTTGAATAACTTCCGGTATCTCATGGGGGTAGAACAAGGTAAAAAATAGTGAAGGCTTAGTCCGAAATAACATCCTCAGTGCTCTGATCTTAAGGTTATTTACCAACTCGATATAACCTCTAAGAATTGTTCATTTATTTGTGTAAACTAAAATACATTTTCAGGTTAGAGACCTTTTGCATTTGAAATATTATACATGTGTGAACAGTATTATACACATGACTTCTCTACCAAATTAGCAAAACTTTTCTCAATATTAATCATGCGAGTTCAAAATACCATTCTGAGGTTAGTTATTTGTCAATGTGGAATAAGTTCAACATTTTTTCATTTATTTGTGTGCACTATGTTCCAAGGTTGGCTACCTATTGCATTTGAAATATTAGATATGTGAAATTATACACACTAGCTAATAAAATTTTAAAATTCAATGTTTGATTATTTCAAAAAAATAAGATTATCAAAAGTTTTTCTACAAATTCGTTGTCATCAATTTTCTTAAATATAAATAGTTCTACAAATTATCAAGCATTCAAACATTAGACTTTTTAAGTACCCTGCAGCAGTATCAATTCTGCTTCCTCTTTTACCCAAAAAATAAAGCTACACTTAGCACTCCAAAGCAAATGCCTAACAAATGCTTAATCATCATTCATGTTAGGTAAGGGTTTGGTCAAATAAAACAAACTATTTCTTTCCTAATTTTGATCTAAAATAGAAACACTATTTTTTTCAAAAAAGGTCATCTTCATTTAAAAAATACCATAAACATACATCCATATTGATTAACAACAGAAATGCATCGAAAGTAATAAAGATCAAGGATGAAATAATTAAAGAGAAAGGCTGAAAACCATTATTTTTGCAAAGCAAATGCACTTAAATTCCCTAATTAGTGTATATCAACACATGTCAGCTTTACATTATTCTGCTTTACATGCTGGCTGCAATTTCAATCTCGTACAATAGTTGACAATTTAAAATATAGGAAAATTACACAAGAGTGTTGTTGATCAGTTTGAAATTTTTCTTCACTTTACAGTATTTTCTAAAAATCCCAGGAGCTATCTTAGGAACTACTAAACCAGGCTTATTAGCACTCAAATCCAATGCAATTTTAATCCAGAATCTGAATATATGGTAATGACAATTTGAATGGTGACATTTTTTTAAAAAAAGTTGGGAATTTTTGACATGTCGTCTGCTCAGACTGCTCTCGACATCCGCGTGGAAAGGGTTAATAATGTTGCACAGATATGGCAATGACATTGTATGTCTCATCAGTAATAATGTTTTAAGGGTTTCATTCTTTTATACGCTTGCTGCAATTTTAATGTAAAAAAGTTGGGCTATCCGCAGGAACTACTGAACCAGTACCAGGCTTGTTTGTACTCAATTGATTGCATTTATCATACTGAATCCCATTATGTAAATGGACCTAAGATTTTTAAAAAAAATATTTGTCATGTTGGTTGCATTCAAATCCGCAGCCGCATGAACAGGGTTATGCGGCAACCTAGTTTCAATAACTATCCACTGGGCGTCCAAGAACACTAATAACCCAAAACTGACAAAAATCAATTTACTCGTATACACACAGAATGCTTCTACTTCTTGTTTATTATTTTGTGTTTTTTCCCCTTTATATATATTGTAGTGCATCACAATTTATTCTCTTTCTCATTCAGTCCCACTGCTCCTTTTTAATTGGAAATATTCTCTATTAGATATTTATACCAGCGTTGCTGTAGGTTAGGGAAGCTTAATACAGGGAGTTCGAAATCACTTGTCGATCAATGTGATCAACTGTTTCAGGATCTACTATGGACTTAAGATAACATAAATATCATAATTTGTATTGAGCTCAAATGTTATCCTTTCTTGTCAGATATTCCATTATGTTTCTTCTATATCATACTGTATAGTCTCTAATCATCTTATTAAGCTACACACACGTATACCTGCCCTCGCATCTTTCTCTAATATATACTTAGCCAGCTAATAGCTTTAGGTTAGGGAAACTTACGCACATGCAGTATGCCATCAATTGTCAATGTGATCAAGTGTTTCGGGATAGGGAAAAAAAGCGACATGTCTATGTATTTGCCAATATAGGTAAAGTTTGCTTTTACCTAAAGCCAGCCAGTGATACAAGTTAGATCCACCTCAAGTGACTTTTTCAAAATATTATACATTTGTGTTGGGTAGTCAATTCTGTTTCTTCTTAGTTTGTCTCTTTATCTCCCTCCTTCAAATACACACACTTATATACCTAGCCTTGCATCTTTCTCTAATAGATACCAGGCAACCATAGCTTAAGGATTGGGAAAGCTGAAACACAGGATGTTGACAATCACTTGTCAATGTGATCTACTTCACATTCATTTAGCCACAATCTCTGCTATATGTTTTTCTATACTTTCAGAGAAAATTAAAAAAACAATTATTGATGTGCACCTTACAAAATGGTAATTATGAGATCCTGTTTTCATGTCGGTCTCCTTTGTCATTTTGCTCCCTCTAAGCTTCTACTTCCTCCTTTTGCCTCTAAGCTTCTACTTTGCTTCTTTTGCATGCTTTTAACATCCCCCTTACCTTACTCTCAAAACGACAGTGAGTTTGAAGCCAGCGTTATAGTGTGCTGAGCATTGTCTGACTCATTTCACTGTCTCCAAGCTTCTACTTAGCTTCTTGTGCATGCTATAACATCCAACCTTACTCTCCTAATTTCTACTTGCAGTCACATCTTAGGTTTGTTAAATACTTAGCCAACTTGGCTTTAGGTAAGGTAATGTGAAATAAAAAAAGTTACAACTTTCTCAAACCCCCTGCTTACTTTGCCTTGCAGTCACATCTTGTGTTTGATAGATACTTAACAAACTTAGCTTCAGGTAAGGGAAACTCAGATCAACTTTTCACTTACTTGTCAGTGTATCAAGTATTTTGTAGGTGGAGGAAGAGCAAAATACATGTCTAGGTTTATAAATTGCCATTAGAGATAAAAATGGATTTGGTTTTAAAAATACATATTTTATAATGGGTATGTATGTCTTGATCTGAAGCACGTTGGTGTTATTAAGTACTCTAAAGACAAGGAAAGAACAAAATGTACTTTTATGTAACTTTGTTTTTTTACTTTTTAACAAAATAATTCCTAGCCAAGGGAAGTACTTTTACCTTTTGCAACATGTTAAATGTGCAATTTCTGCTTTATTCTTTCAAAATCAGTTGCTCTGCACTTTCCCTAAGTTTAAACTTATTTCAAACTTAAGTGGCAGGACATTGATTATGGTTATCATCAGGCTCTATTTAATGAAAATGCATTCTTTATTGTATTTTGTAAAGTGATCCCCTTGGCCTGGGTTACACATTTGTGTTTGTGTTTTTAATAATAACTTTATTTTGCCAGAAATTTAACTTTTAAGAATTTGTAAGGAATATTTTAGGGCTGTTTCATCATATTGCACTACAATTTAAATAGTTGTGATAAAGGTTTGAGTGACTAAATGTATATAGTAACCAGAATATATTTGATTTAGATGTAATCATCACTTATCAATAAAGATGTGTCCTGATGACATACTTAGCTTAGGGATGAGCTGAAGACGATCTGTGTAAATATAGAAGGTTTGAAAACTAGCTTTGCATTAACGGCTGGGCTACCTTGGCTTAGTTACCCCTTTTCTATATATATAATAACCCTTTTAACACAGAGTGCAAATGACATGTAAAAAATGCCCTTTTTGGAAAAATTCAAATTATATCACCATATTAAGATTCTGCATGAAAAATACCTTCAATTGAGTACAAACAAGTCTAGTATTGGTTCAGTAGTTCCTGAGATAACACATGTGATTTCAATCCTTCAATAAAATTGCAGCCAGTGTGTAAAGCCTCAAGAATCACTAGATAAGGATATCTTTGACTCTGATTTAGTCATCACCTGCCAATGAAGATGTTTTAAGGCAAAGTCATCGTAGTCCTGTATTGATGACAAAGTCGGCTTACAATGATCTGTTTCACTGTTAATAGTTGAAGAACTAGGTCGTTTGGCAAGGGTTTGAGTGAAAATTGAAAAGAGGTGGTCAATTTAACTATTGTTATAACACAAACTACTAAACAATTAATTCAAGATTTATCTTGGGGCTATTTATCAGATTGGTTATATGTGTTACTCCATCTTATCGGACTTGAGTTTAATAAGTTGGGAAATGTTGTTATATATTACTACATCTAGGTCACTTAAAAATATGTAATTGAGGTGCTTTTTCATGATTTGTACGTTGCAGAGATGTAGTCATTATGGTGACGTAGGGGTCATTATAGGCCAGTTGGCGGGGTCTTATGTATGTTGTAGCTGTGATGAATCACAATTAGAAAATGAAATTGGCAGAACATTAGCCTGCCTCTGCTTAGTATACTTTACTGCCAATACATCTTAAAAACCTGGAATAATTTGACCTAGGGATGATATCTACGCCAGTACCATGTTCTATACACTTAAGTTGGTGCACAAATAAACTTAGCGTTGTGTTAGCGCTGACTGTTTTTGCATGATCTGAATGCGTTGTGACTTGTTAGCGCGCAGGGCGTATTACACCGGCTGTGTAGTAACGATCCCCAGATGCCACACAAAGTCCCTCCAAGGCCCTTTGTTGCAAAAATTGGCTCTGCAGTAAGTTGAAAAATTGGCTTAACAGAGTTTTTAAAAGTTAAGAAAAAAAGCATTCTTCATTTAGCCCATGTGGGCAAAAACTGTTGGTTTTAGTATTAAGCACCCCGCTAGCTTTCCACAATTTGTAGCATTGGTACGAACTCAAAATCCTTAGAGGGAACACTGGTACTTTCCTATAAATATACATGTTTCTCTCCTGAATCTATGATGTCAACATTTACATCACATAATGTGACCTTTTACAGGAACCAATAAAGTCACAGAGAAAATATCAAAGTAAACTAAATTTTGCACCTGGCAGTTCTGCCAGCAGTGCCGTGTGTCAACCCAGTTCTTCACCTTATCAATTTAATTCATTAAACAATGTTTAACTCATAAAAATGCAATTAGTACCAAAAATAGGTCGTGTTCATTTGTTCTACATAATTTCATTACAATGTGCAGTTCATTTGATCATTAAATCTCCGGGGCAATTTCCCAAGTTGTGTGAAGTGAATGAGTGTTGTATAAATAGTGTGAAGGAAGTTGT
>JAUMTS010038907.1:0-17498 GCA_032273385.1 Ophiopholis aculeata | reverse complement strand
ACAAGTGAGGTGTCAAAATGTGCAAAAATACATGGTGCATCCTTTGACAACTAATATTTTCCCTAAAATAATATGAGGTTTAAAATAAAGATTCTTAAAGCTAGTGTTCGGAAACTTTTGCTCACCCCTATATATATACATTGGTTTCTTGCTCCTGAGTCCAAGTGCTACTAAAAGAGTTACCTTGTGCCACCTGATGTAGAGGGGATTGCCTAACAATGGACATAAACATGTATGTTCATATCCAATGTGTTTGGGTACCACCAGTTGCATGTTGAAATGCTGATTCAGGCTTCTGTTTAGATTCAAATATTTTTTCTCAATTTGTTAAGAACACAACAAATAAACAAGACATGAAAGAATGATAACCTTTATCACTGCCTGCACCATTTCCCTGGCATGATTAAAAGTTGAGTTTGAGAATTGCCCCTAACAGGTGATAATGTGGATGAAATCAGAAATGTATGTGAAGTTAACTTTATCTTTGAAAGAGAAAAAAAAGGTTTTCATTAATATGTTAAATTTATGCATAAGAAATACAAGATGTTATCTTCTGATAATAACATTTCAGACATTATACATTGGTACTGTTGCAATTTTGTTTTAAATAACACAAATTGCCATATAAGTTAATACAGAATAAAAGAAGTTAATATAAAATATGGATTCATATGACACCTATCATCAAAGTTTTAATGATAAATTAATATTTAGTTTCATTGAAAATATAAACAGAGCAAATTAGTTGTATGCAATGGCAGGTGTACTGCTGCCTGCCACCAACATCTTTCAAAGTGAAATATTAATGCACCTGATGCATACTTGTTTTACTTAAAACATTTTTATCTGTGATAGAAGCTGGTAAATTATGAATGTTTATTGTTTTGTACTGAATGCTTTTGTGTTGGATTTAACTGAATTAACTGGCTAGCCTTTGAAAATATGCAGGAAAAAAAATAATCATAGCATTATATTCATTTTTTGGCTACAACATTGCAATTTGCATTTCAAATGCTCAAGGTGTAACGTTTTTATTTATTCACAATTTATATAGATGTTATAAAACAAGTAAGAATGGATGTTATAAAACAAGTAAGAACTCTAGATGTTTCACAATGCTTGTCAATAATTTAATTGATGAAACTCAAAGCTTGTTTGAAAGCATGTAAAATAACAAAAGGTAATATGAAATGACAGATGTATGTTACTGACAAATTTAAATTTGAAATATTAATGTACTATGTTGTTGAATTAGATGTGTGAATGTTCATTGTCTCCTCCAATTGATTAAAGGAAATTTGTTAATTTTGACAGAAATAAGGTTTTGCTATTGAAAAAAGCATGAAAAAATGAAATAGCTATCTATCATTAATGTTCTCCGTCATCTTTCAATACAACATTAATTTCCTTATGATTTGAAGTTAACCATCTGCTCTTCACACATTGTATCAAAATGACTTACAGAAATTTGTCACACTTTTGGCCCAACCTTTTTTTAAATAAATTTGTAGGCATAGCCATTTTCATGCTGATGAACTTGGGAGACAAATGTGTTAAGTCTAGGAAAGTTTTAGAAAAATATTAATAAAGAAGGAATTTTACTGTCAATTGTATTTTGAATTGTACTAAAGTGCACTTGCAGATCAAATAAAACTGTTGCGATTCTGGTGTTAGCGCTATTTCTTAATGTGCATTCAACTTTTGTAAAACCTTTGTGAAAGATACTTACAACTACGCATTATTAACCATCACATGAACCAAACTAAACCCCATTGGGGAGAAACATGTCAGATCCTGAAAAATTACAATCTGTTTCCTCCTTCTTTCAGTCTTTCTATGCCCACATGGTTTGTAGGTGAAAAGCTCAATGTGTTTAATTCATCTCAATGCTTAGAGGATTAACCCCATTTCTAGTTACCTTTCTCCCAATTTGAAATTTAATATTGATGACTAAAGCTCCAGATTTGAATCATTTGTTAACATTTGTATCTCCCCCTTCTTATTTTTGAATAATGTATAGAGGCTGAGATGGATTCGGAGAGTTGCGATTCGTCTTCTTCAGGTGTTAGGATTTCTGCAGCAGGAAAATGTCATCCATGCCGATTTGAAGCCGGAAAATGTACTCTTTGAGTCGGGTGAGTAAACACTAACGGAAAAAAAGAGATTGTACCTTGGATTATTGATTATACCACAGTGTAAAAAATTAAAATTCTTGTCAATCACCCCTTCTTCAAACACAATTTAAAGATGAACTTTTAAATTTGATAAAATTCCCCCTGCGGATGCAATGACATACACATACATAGCCTGGAAGGCGAAGATGATTCGTTGTTCGAGAAGCGTCGCGTGTGTGAGTTGTTTGTAACCAACAAGTACGCACACGCACATTTTTTGAGATCACTTAAAGTATGACAGCACTTGACTAAGATGGTAGCTGGGTAGCTTGGATACCGTTGGCTTAGCAGGGGGAAAAGGGCACGCTAATGAGCTTAAGGCAGCAAAGCAATTTAATCAGTGAGAGATTTGGGAAGTGTTTAGCCCATGCTATCAATTGCAAAAAAATGGCTCGTGTTTGGAGATTGTTCTGTCAATATTCGGAGTGATGTGCAAACTTGCTTGATTTTCGATTGATATCTATGAAGATTGGAAACTGGATTAGTTTACAATAGACTCTTTTAGAGTAATGTGGTTGATTTCTTTTGATGCATAATAGGAATTGTGAATTGACCAACTTGTAAGGCAGCCATTAAGTTGAGTCACTTTGATTATTATTTTTGGTAAGTGGCAAATGCTGGGAGCTATTTTATTGTTTTTGTACTTTTTTCATTAAATAGTACACATTTATTAAATACTTTCATATTTGTTTAAGATCATGTTCAGTTCTGAAGAAGAAATGTTTCATAGATTCCCCCACTTAAATTAGGCCTATTGCATTAGATATAAATAATAATAAAAGAGGTTATCTTAAAGCCTGTACCTGTGCAAAAGCAAACACTTCAACAACTGTTAAATTCAGTAGACAGCGAGTGAAATAAAATAAACACAAGTTGTTATCTTTTTCAATAGACTGAGAGGCATAGTAGCTGAGCAAACCTGCTTTCTTCAGTAGACAATGAATTATGCAGATTGCACAATCATATGAAATAAACTAAGAAACAAATCTTTTAATTAAACTTTTTTGAAGGCATTAGATTAGCATATCTCTAGTACATAGTTAATGATATTATAATATGAAAATTAATTGATATAAAATAAGACAATGTGTATAATTAACTGACCAGAAACTGCTAAATTGCTGGTAGTGATGAAATTGGCTAGGCATAAATTGCCGTCTTCAGTAGACAGCAAATTCAGTATTTATGAGAGAGTAAATTAAATTGCCTGAGAATATATATATATATATAAATGGGGATCTCATTGTTATGTAAATTATAATCAAAAGATACAAATTAAATGCAATAGATTAACACACAATAAGAACCTTAACACACAATAAGAACCTTAAACTAAATACTATCTTCAATCTTCACTTAGTAGCAGATTGAATAAGCTGACCCCAAACTGTTATCTTCAGTAGACAGCAAAACACACACAAAATAAAAACTTCAACAAACAGATGTTTATCTTCAGTAGACAGCAGAAAAAATAAATGAGCACAATTTGCAGCTCAACCAGGTTTGTTGCACACTTTATATTAAAAAGTGTTGAGCATAGCTCTTTTGATGTCTAAATTGAGGCAAAATTGGGTCATTACACGACTTTCCAACTTTAATCCCTTGGATGTTGCCCTGCTTATCTGACACAATGGGATTACCAAGCACTGCTGTTTGCATTGTTTTTGAAGCGTGTCAGCATGATGAAGAAATGAACCAAGTTATCCAATAGAAGGTGTTGTAAAAACATGCGGCGATGGTGCTTAGAGGTAAAGTGTGAGAATTAGAATGTTCTCTATGACAAGTCACGGTGTCCTATAGGAAGAAAACGTGGAAAAATCAATGGATATGTGACAAAAGTATTGTGTTTGACTCAAATAAGCCCTAAAGACCCAAAATAAAAATATGTTGGAATGGGTCTAAAGTAGGTCACCTATGTCACAAATTATGTGACTGAAAACACACAAAAGTGCTGATTTATGAGCTAAATAGTCACCCCTTAAAATGTACTATGGGATTATGGAAGGAGTAAAGTTAAGAGGCCCTTAGGTGAAATATGAGTGTAGAAAACTGATCTGAACATGTTGGTGCAAATCCTATAATAGTCATCATGAAGTTTAGCCTCCAGGGCTAGTTAATATCAAGATTTGTGAATGACAGTCTTTTACTGGAACATTAAATGCAGTATCTAGGAGTTGTTTTACTAAATTTTGTATGATCAAGTCCTTACAGGTACAAATATATTACAATTTTAGATTGAATGCAATTTTACATGAGATAAACTTTTGTAGGACATTATTCTGACTTATGAATAAGGGCTTTGAACTTTCTATGACACTGGTTCTAGAGGCAACCTAGATGTACATGAAAATGAGTAACATTTTTTCAGTTTTGGAATTAAGTTTTCAGCTTATTTTTAACCTTTTCCCACTTCAATATTATGCATTTTAGTCCCAAATAGTGTGCTTAAGGTACATAAATGTTTGATATTACAACACTTTTTCCAGTTAGACTTTTCTTTTGAATGGAATTAGAGTGCTCAATTCCAAAAAGGGAGAGCAAATTCAAAATTAAAAGTATAGACTCTCTAGAAAATAATTTGTTATTCCCCAGTTTTATGATGATGTAAAAAAGTGAATGTTGGATAATGTTTATAATGATACTTTCGCAGGTACTTATTTTGTTGAAGTTTTCACAAGAAAAGCTGTAACACCATGCCTATTCATGCAGAATTGTCAGATTTGAAGTATGTGTATTTGATTTTGTGACTCTTACTTACAAAATTGATAAGAATTCAATTTCCTGCAAAATATTATGTTGTTTAATACTAAACAAAGATTTTCAAAGCACACATCAATAATCGCTTTGTTCAACGTAAAATGATTACCCTCATTTTTTCAGATGAGTAATATCAACAATTTGATAGCACACTGTGCCCGCTGGGACACTCAAGAAATAGTTCTCTTTCGCTGAAACTAACTGTAACATATTGATTGTACTTGAGACATCAAGTCTACTCATCTGATGTTACAGAATGCAAAATGAAAACATTTGCTCCATTAATTATCCTTCTTCCTTGTAAATTGTTCTTCCACAGATGACCTGTCATCAGGAGTGAAGGTCATTGACTTTGGAAATGCGATTCACTGCGTATACGATGAGCTGTCGCTGTACTATGATGATTTTGAACTGCAAACACTCCTCTACCGCGCTCCAGAGGTAAGTACCTTGACCATGCTAGAGGCATATGATTGGAAAGTTTCTCAGTGGCGAGTTTGGTGCGAGAGCGAGATATGAAACTGTGGCATGATAACGTTGAAGATAGGTATGAAATAGAATTCGAAATGTGCAAGTTGTGCATAATTTACACCCATGTGTTTGTAGATCTAATATTCTCTCAAGTTATAAAAGATATACAAGTTTCTACTTATATTTTGCACCTGTAATACCAACCCCAAAACCAATAGATTCAACTCGATTGTATTTCGTTCTGTAAATCTCACAGCCACAAGTATATTTGGCCAATTGCTGTAACCGATACACTCGGCAATCCCCGGACACGCTTATTTCCTCCTTTATTTGAGGGGCGTACAGTGTGTATGATGAAATCGGATATCATGATGAGTAGTGTTGTTAGTACTAGTTGTTCCCTATGAGACTTTAGTGTGGATATCTGTTGAATTAGAATTGCCATTAGGATGCTGAACATGTCTATTGCAAGTGCAGAACATTTGTTTGTGTTCTGGCTCAATTGATGTCAAATAGCAAAAGAATAAGTGAGTATGAGCCTGCATTTGATGGTGTATGAACAAGTTCTTGGTCATTTTGAAAAGGTTATGTGACCCCTATTCAAAGGAAGTGCAAGAAAGTGCTTTTTAATATGAAGAAGGCAGATGACATTCGTAAAAATCATTGGAATTTATTTTTAAAACGTTAAGAAATGAAGACATGGTACTAAACTTGGGTCTCAAGATGTTAGTGATGTCAAATACTCTGTAAAAATTGGCATGTACAGACACAAGGAATCTGCCGACATTCAGGTACAAGTCTACTTAATTGCACCAACAATCTTTGTGAGAAGTTGTATGTCTTTTATTTTTAAAAGGTCATCAGAATTTGATGAGAAATATAAATGTCATGGCTTTGAAATGGCACAGGAAAAAGTATTGATTACGGTTTAATTTAATGTTTAAGTCTCCTTATTCAGTTTGCTACATACAGATAGGAAAAAAGGAGAAAAGGGTAGAATATAGACCTATTTGCCCCTTGTGGGTTGCAATTCATGATTAAGGAGATGATGATACAGGTAAACCGTAAGGATTTAATACATTTAATCTTAAAAGGGAAGCAGTAGTTTTCCCAACATTGTTCCAAGGACACACAATTAATTGCAGTTTGATGTATCTACTGTTCGGAAATTTGAACCTGTGACAAAACAAGTTTTGAATCTTCAGAAACGTTTGTAGAATTTTGTCACATTGGTCACTCATTCCTTGTGTCACCCTGTTAAAGAAACCTGAAGTGAAATTCCCTGATTTAAGAAAACTACGGCTACAGGATATTTCAACCATGCGTTCCGGGGTCATTTTGCTATCCCCAATGTGCTATCTCCTGAAGATAGCACTCACTAACATGCTATCTCCCAAAGATAGCAATCCTCAATGCTCCCTGAGTGTGCCAGCATTCTTGCACTGTCAAAAAAGTATTTAGCACGTAAAGGGATTATGTAAACTGGATTTGAGTGATGTAGTTAACATCTCCATGTGCACTCTATGCATGTCACTACATGTCCTCTATATTGTTTATATTATTAAAACCAGGATTTTTATTGCAATTTTCTATAATTAAAAAATATCATAAAACTAAACGACCATGAAACGGGTGTGATTAACCCAAGTGCATGAATAAAGCATTATGTGATGCAATCATGATGTCATACAGTTTAAAATAAGTTCTGAATGTGTCAGAAATAGATCGGTTTCAGTAATGTTACCATTTTCTTCCCAGAATCGTGCTTTTACAGTTTTAGAAAGTTTGCGGTTAACAGTTCAAGTGGATGCCTTTTGTTCTGATCGTAGTGTGTAGGGGGTGCTTCCCTAAGTGGTGACGAACCCATCACCCTGGTTTTGTCCCGTTGGGATATGCGGTTGTTACGGGTTAACAATGCGCCATATGGTTTGAAATGGTGGGTATGAAGACAAGTGGATCAAAAGGAGAGCATTTAAACTGACTGGTTAATAACTTCTTAGAATTTGTCAGGAATTTAATCATGAGCATTTTTTTCTTCAGAATTGTATGAATGGATTTTTAGGGTGAAAATGCATTGATGGCCAATTATGAGTATTGGGGAGCATATTGATTGTAAGGACAAGTGGGGAATGAGGTTTTTGTCCCGACTTTTATGGTGTAGAAGAGATGGCAAATATTTGCACATTGGAGCCGCAATTTTACAGGTCTTTATGATGTAGAGAGTCAGTTTTAGATTAATTTTAATATAGGCTGTGTTTGATTTTGTTTTATTGTGCCTTCATTAAGACGTGTTGAATATGGGTCCCTTTGAATGAGCTGGGTTTCCATGGCAATCTGTGAAAAGAAAATGTAATTTTCTGGAAGAAGTTTGAGTATGTAAAGCTGAGGTACAGTTTGGCAAATTAGGGCTTCAGAATGAGATCGAGACTGTACAATTTAATTAACTTTGTTAACTTTAATTTTAATTTGCAGTTATATTTGTTTAAAAACAACCCTGTAATTGCGTATATTGGTAAATTTGAAATGCCATATTGATGTGATGGGTGAATGGATTTTTGTATTAAATTTGCAATAGCTTTACGTTTGAGGCTATGTTGTTGCTGCAGCTACATTTCTGTGAAAGTGCAAGTGTACTATGTAGCAGTAAAACGACATGGTTATGATTTGGTTTGGGGCATATTTATATTGGTATTGTTCTGAAAACACATATAGTCACACATACAGCAGGGTTTACGAGGGATTATGGCACTTTTGCATGTAGATGATGTTTTTACTTTAGGTCAGTGGCCCTATATGCATGTAGGACTTGCAGGGTTAACTTTTGGCCGTTAGCGATGTTTCTATTGGGGACACTCTATCATTGGAATATTGTGGCTCTAGGGTTGAAATGGCTCAGTGTAAACATACTTTCTCCAGTATTAAGTTCTGGATCAATTGTCCTGCCCTACTTTTTCAGGAATAATGACAGTGATATTATCTAGTTAATCCAAATTTGTCTTCAAAACTGTAGTCGTTGAGTTCAATGTGAATTTGAAATAACATTTTTGGGGTTGAGATATGAAGGGGATAATTAGTTTCCTGAAAATTCTTAAGCAATTCTCATGCCTGCAATTTGTTGTGGACCAATTATCTGTACAAACCATAAATCCTGACCAATTATCTGTACAAAACCGAAATCTGTATGGTTTATAGTAGCTGTTGATTTCAGTAAGATCACCAAGAAAGTAAATTCATACTCAATCACACAACAAATTGTAAAAAACATTAACTGTAGCAGGTTACATGCTCTGTCAATCTCTTTTTCAAAGCTGGAGAACTCTCTTCATTCAGGCAGTTATGTCTTGTGGTACAGTAAATGGATCTTGACAGTGTCATTAGATGTTATGGTAGGGGCTCTTTGACAAACCAATTTAGATAAGTATTTTGCTGCAACAGTAACCCTGTTGGCTTTATTAGAGTGATGAATGTAAGGGCAATGACTTGTGACACCTGTTTTGTAATCAAGATCAACCTTAGTGTGAGCGTCAGAACTGTCCAGAAGCAGTTGCTCTGCTTTGTAGCTGCAGTTTTAGTAAGCCTTGTATGTTGCATCTACACTTAGCTAAGTTAACCTATGAGTAGCCAGTTGAGGGTTTTCATGGTAAGGTATGCACCTTCTATGCACACTAGGTGATTCAATTGATTTATTGATTTTATTTGGATAGGTGGTTGTCATGTTGGTACTCTTTTGTAGGGTCCAGAATACCAATTTGGTGGCCATCTATGAAGGCACCAGGTGAAACCCTTTATAGCTTTTACCAGGTACCAGCACTGTCCAGCAGCCATATGGATTCAAGGAGCGCCTAATGTTGTGGTGTGCATTCTAACCTCACGCATTGGAACCGGGTTCGATATCTGGTGTTGACACTTGCGAATCAAATTTTAGGAAAAATGTCAAAAAGTCAGAATCTATCTGGTAAGACTAATCAACCTAAATTCCAGGATCCGCTCCACATGTGAAGCATATAGAGTTGGATAAATGAATTACAAGAGAGTCGGTCCCATGTTCAGGAGATCCATACCTGTGCATACATCACGGTCAGTTTTCGCAAAGAGTACAGTGATGAACTGATGATGAACCCCTAACTGTTCTCAACCCTGTTTCTGGTCAAAAATTCTGGACTTTAAAAATCCACGGTGGGATAATACCAAGGACCGGCATTCGCTATGCGCTTCAAGTGTTTTCTGAAGTCGGGATGGGAAAATTGAAATTATGACAAAATCATAATTTAAGTGTACAAATTGCAAAGTAATGATTCCACTTACTAATGAATACAGTCGGAGTATTAATGAAATTTACTAATATGAAAAAATAATATGAAAACATGTAAAACAATGCCGATACGGCCTTCTTTTCGTCGTAAAATCCCATGATGCTCTCGCGATTGGTTCCCAAAAGAACCAATCGCTACAGCATTGTGGGTAATAACATAGGTGCGTGCGCTAACGTGTGGCATCGTGCGTAACAGGCGAGTTTCCGCTCTAGAGTTATTAATAGTTTGTGCAGCTCGGTGAATAATACTCACTCAGTGAGTTATGCACTATAATTGGAAGAAGAGAAGAAGAAGGAACTCCTACTAGTGATTGGTGACAGGGTTAACATGCTGTGGCAGTAGCTCTTCATGACACAAATTAAGTAGATCTTTTGTTAGTAACCATTAGCCTGGTGGTAATTGAATGATGAATGCAAGGGGAAATGAGGTTTGTCATTATTTAGCCATCTACATCCCTGCCTGGTCTTGCAATGATAAAGTATAACGTGAGTACCCAAAGTATCTGGATTCCAAATAACATAACTCGTTATTGCAGACTTAGCTTTAATGCATGAAGCAGCAGAGTATCTGAGAAAGTACCGTAATATTTATATTCTCAAGGGCATTCTACAAAGCTGCAGATCTGGATTACTGATCAATGTGGATATCCAAAAACCAGATTGCATACACAATGGGCTGCTGATCTATATCCGCATCGGACTGCCTTAATGCAATACTCATATTCTTATATGAACCATATCCGCTACAAGAAAATGCAGGTCTGGATTAATGGCTCAATGAGGATATCAGAGCCCAGATTATGTATACCCAATGGGTTGCTGATCTAGATCCCCTTCTGCGTTTTGTTTAGATAAATGCAATGCCCAGTCAACGCAACTTGTTGTGTCTTATGATGTGATAGCATTTTATTATTTTCTATTTTGGTGTATACATGTACATTATTGCGCATCCCTGTTTTAAAATTTTACCACACACAAGCAGCTACGGTGTGAAAGCTTTTACAGATTTGATAATGCAGTTAATCCGGATCTTCGCTCCTGTAAGATAGTCCTTCGGGACACACTTTAAAAACTTAAAAAGCTGACTCTGCAGGTCATTGACTCACTAAGTATCCTTAAACTAGAAAACACAGTGATCCTTATTAATGCATGCTCCCTTGCTTTGATTCAAAAGAGAATGATAAAAAATGTCGGCTGCTCAAATATTGTACTTTGTAGATATTAATGCAATAATTACAGTTCACTCAACTTGTCATTGTCATATGTCAATTAAAAGTGCATTTCCTTTTACAAAATCCATCATGCATTACATGATATTCATAATTATTTGCTATGGTATAACGAGGGTGCAATGAACCATACGTAACCTTCAATGTATTATGCGTTGATGATGCCATTGTCAAACGGCTTGATTAGTCCATGATGCATGCGCGTGTCAAGTACAATACAAATCATTTGCAATCACTCTAAAGGGTTTATTGCATTACCCATGATCGACAATTGCTGCTACATGTGCGATTTTTATCGATTTCAATGTTACATGAGGAAATGTAGAAAATTAAATACTATATTAATGACGTAAACATAGGAGAAAATATTTACGATTCCCCCCCCCTTTTTTTGGCTACAGTATTTGTGAAACCTGTGGTGTAATGGTAAACGTGTGTGTTCTTGCTCGTAAGAGATACCCAGAAAGGAGCTTTTAAGGATTACTCTCATCTCATTGTATCACTGACTATCTCACATTGCAATTTACGGCTTGTATCTGAGGTAATTTGAAGTTCTTTCCCTCCGGGTTGTCACTTGACAATGACCGTCTTCAATACTTCACCCGTTTTTGTTTTTTGCGAATCATTAGGATTTTGTGTCATTTCGAACCTTTTTGGCTTTGTGAAATAATACTGGGGTTGTGTTCTGAACTTAATGTGAACTCAGGGTGATGATGATGAAATAGTTTAGACAAGATAAATGAATTAAGATAATATCTGCTGGATATTGTATGTTTTTGTTTCTTTCAACTTGGAAGAGGGAGAAGAATGGGAACGAAACAAGAGAACATTTTAGTTTGCACTAGTTTAGAAAGAAGCCCAATTAATTATCTGCAGGCTAACATTAACCATTTTATTGATGCGAAGTCTCAAATTTCTTAGATGGTGTAGATTGAAATAAATTATGTATCATCAATTTTAGGGGGAGATGGCAAATTGGGTTAACTCTATTTGGAAGTGCCCTTGTTTTATAAAATGAATGGGTGAAGTAGAATGTATTTTTAAAATGTGATGATAAGAGACCCTTAACGTACAGATGTTGGGTGGATTTTATGTGAAGTTTGTGTGCTTAACACAGTTTGCACTGTAAGAGACTCAGCGACAGGTTGCTGAAATGGGTCATGGAACTCATTAGTACATTTCTGATCAGAAAAATCCTGAATCCATTGAAATCATAAACATTCAACTAACTGTGAGAAAACTATAAATGATTTTATAGGGTGAAACAGTGAAAAGTGATGATAAGAATAACTTAATCATTTGTTAATGTACAGATGTTTGTATAGGTTTTATGTGAAGTTTGTAAACACAACAAAATGTGCACTGTAAGGGACAAAGTGACATCATGTTACCAAAATTGATCTAATTTTAATTTAGGTTAAGTACATTTCTGATCAGGAAATCTTAAATCCTTTAAAATCATCAACATTCACTAAACTTTGATAAAAAATGGTTTCTTAGAGTGAAACAGCAAACAAATGACGATGAGACCCTTTAACGTACTGGTGTTAGATGGGTTTTATTGATGTCTGTGTGCATGGCACAGTTTGCATGGTAAGAGATCAAGTAACAGGTTCGCCAAAATGGGCCGTTGGACTAGAACTAATTTAGGTTAAGTACATTTCTGATCAGGAAATCTTGAATCATTTGATGTCATAAGATTACTTGAAATATTGAAATGAAATTATAAATGGAAATTTACTTAGTAATCTGAGAATGTTTTATGTACTCATAAATGAGGAGGAGAATGTTGATGTTTGATGATATAATATTTAGTCATCATTTCACCTCCATCAGTGAAAAACTTAAACATTTTAATTATTTTAGATGAATAGGAAAATGGGTGTACGGGCTTGCCTTTTCTTTTCAAAATATTTTGATTCAGCAAAGAAATTAAAAGGGTGTTTAGACAAATACTCTAATTAACAGATCAAAAAGCAAGTTCTCCTTGCCGATAGTAAATATTATTGATAAACAAACAAGCAGGCAATTGAAAGCTAGCTTATGATATAGTTATGGACTTTACCTTACCTGGACCCTGCCTACGTCACTACGTGACTGATTCATCAACATCATGCTCACAAAATTATATTAAAAAATGGTGATGAAATGCTTGCTCATTGCCATGACTTTGTATTTATCATGTGTGAACTGAACTTGAACCCCATTTTAATGCATAGAAATCAAAAGCGATTTGAGCAATTAGTTTTTTATTACAGTACCTAAATAATACATTATATATGGCGCTATTGTAAAAAAGACAATACTGTATCATAGCTAAAGGCCCTAGATGAAATCCACTCCCAGATGGCGTACATAATGAAATAGTTGCGTGCATGAAAACATGTGTTTTCTTTGGCTGAACTTGATTTGAACCCATTCAGGTGGGTGGAGTAGGCGATGACTCTTTGTATTTCATTAAGCAGGTTGTTTATAAGCATTTAATCACAGGTTTGAAATATATTAAAGCACTGAAATAGAAATGATGCATTTGATTCATCTCATTTATCATCTACGCTTCACTAATGATGTGAAATGGCTATAGTTATGAATGTGTATGACTTTAGCAAAGATGTAAATATATACAGGGGGATTCAGTAAAAAAGTATGCCTAGATTGTAACAGACCTTGTCTTTGACTTGTTAACTCAACTGTATTATTGTTTCATTTTTCCAGGAGTGAAAGTTAAATATGTACTTGCAACAATGTTATGGTTGGTGCATATATCAACGTCAAGGTCAGTTACAAAACTAGCCAATTTTGTTGGATACAGACTGTATACATCATACTCATAGGGAGTTCTAAAAGGCATGTTTTTTATCTTGGTATGAGTAAGTATCAGAAGTGATAAATAATTTGATTATTGTATTTGTTTATTATAAAAACAAAACAGACAATAAAGGGGTGTTAGAGAGGATGTCTTATTAATAAATTACTTAAATTTGCATCTGTTGATGTGTTTCTATAAATAACTGTACTCCATAACAACACTAAAGCAACATGGTTGTGTAGATTTATCAGGATCGGTAGATAAACATGATTATGAAAAATTCATAGATTCTGATCCAATCAGTAAAACCTATTGTGGACGTTTTAACAACCGCTGTTGTCTTTCTCAACACTAAGATTTGACTGCTCCTCCCAACAATAAATGATTGATCGCTAGTGCATGTAGAGTTGCTTGTTGGTTTACTCTTGATCTTTCCTCACTTAAGCAACATTCTTAAACTTGTCAATGACCACTAATATAAGTGATGACAATTATTGTCCTTTTAAAACTCAAATTCCAAACAAATGAAGAATCAATAGTAGCAAAAAAAAAATCAGTTGGAACAGTAGTTGTTTCTCCATGTTTCTTGTCTATATTACAAGATCATCAGACAACTAAATGGTCTATTTTTAACTTACTTAAATAACACTAAAATTATTTTTGCTCTAGATATTTTACCCTTTCACATCACATGCCTGCATGATGATGCTTGATGTCTGATGACTTAAACATGACTACATCATCCTTCCATTATCATATGGTATATGATCTGTTCCACTTTATAATTCATGATTTTTGAAATTGGATAAGTAGACCAGGCATTCAATCATCCATGTTGAATGTTCAGACAATTATAAGAGGAACATCAAAATCATTGGATGCACTAATTGCCACATGAACTGTCTATGTACCCTTGAATTAAATATGGTTTGATTGATCCAGCGAGAAATACAACCTGCTTTTTGCCCTTCCAACCTCAAGTTTATCAGACACTTAACCTACAAAGATGTTCCAGATAGTGGCTTTTAACATCCTTAGCATAGGCTAATTCATCACTGTCCCGGACTATTCTTTTTCTTTTCAGTGAACCAATTATGTTCTTGTAAGGACACATGTTTCAAACTGAACTCTATAAACACAAGTATAAACATGAATTGAACAAGTAAAATAAATAAATTGAAAGTATACTACTGAGTTTTCAAACAAATCACATCGTCAATTTTTAGAGTAAAAGTGTGTCAGTCAACCTAATAATGTGTTATGAGTTGTGAAAGTAGACCATTTTTGATCAGAACTCAGTCCTACTTTTTTGCTATCTACTACTGACAGCTGCAATTCATTCCTAGTGCGATTAGACCCTTAACATGGAACCTTCAAACTAACATTGTGAAGTGGTATGAATAAAAGTGTGCCAGGCAGTCATGCTAATAATATGATATAAGTAGTGAAATCGGACCAATTTTGATCAGAAGTTCAGAACACAGACCTGATAGATTTATTCAGTTTTTAGCACCTATTGCTGACAGCAACATGCTTGTCAACATCTCATATTTCTGACTCTTATTTGATGTGATCAAAGGCCCTCGAGATGACTTCAACTTCTCAAAGTTATATTGTTATGTGCTAATCCCGGTGCTAAGTTGATCAATAATACTGTCCTAGATTTACTCACTCTGCTATCTACCACTGACAGTAACAGTCTTGTCAACAACCTACTTTTCAGACTCTGATGTGTAACACCCTTAACTATACTTAAACTTTCTCAGTAATATAAAAAACAGTCTGGCTGATGTTATTGTTTAATAAGTCAATTTTCCCTGATACATGATGGTGGAATGACATTAGAAATTAAAATGTTTCTACTTGAGTGTGGTTTCATTGGTATATTTTTTAATCAATAAATACATTAAATCATTACAAAACAATGTTGTCAACCAGCTACAAAAGCAATTTGCGACCAATTTTTGCGATGCCCTAGATTGGTTCACTTTGCTATGTACTACTGACAGCAGCATGCTCATCAGAAGCCTGTGTGAGTAGGTTTGGTCCTTTATTGACATTTCAAAGCAGTAACTGGAGGCATTCTCTATGTTGTTTTCCTGATCATGTTATCCTGGTGTGACTTAAACAAATTATTATTAATTTTAGTGTGGTTTCATGAAGGGAGTTTTACATTAAAATAACTATTACAAATAAACATTGCCATTTTTCAATTGTCTCTGAAAGTGTGTCAAGCAACTTGTGATTAGTTTTTGCAATGCCCTAGATGTGTTCAATTTGCTATCTACTGCTGATAGCAAAATGTCTATCATCATCCCAGCTTTTCTCTGACTTCTGTGTTTCAAGGTGCTGAACTTTAACAGCAATATTAGAAGACTTCTGAATATTATTGTCATTTTATTTGATACATGATGGTATGACAGTCTTGAAAGATATCTTCCTCTAGTATGGGTTTATTGATGTAATCAAAGGGATTTTGAAATAATTCAGTACCTTTAATGATTACTAAACAACATTGTTAACAATTTGGAAAGTGTGTCGAGCAATTTGTGACCAATTTTTGCTATGCCCTAGATTTGTTCACTTTGCTATATACTGTTGACAGCAACCTGCTCATCAAAATCCCAACTTCTCTGACTCATGTGTGATTAGGTTCTTAACCTTACTTCAACTTTCATGGTAATATTTTGAGCTGGTATGTAAGTGTTACAGGCAGTCAAGCTAATAATGTGTTGAGTGGTGAGCGAAGACCAAATTTATACCAGAACATTTACTCATAGTCCAGATTTGTTATATGTTATCTACTGCTGACAGCAACCTGCTTATCAAGATTAGCTGTTCTGACTCATATGTGTGATGAGGTGCTGAACCATGCTTGAACTTTATAAGATGGTCATTTCTTTACTTTTAGTATGGGTTCATTGGTGTATTCAAGGGGATTTCAAGCTAATATTGTGTTGAGTGGTGAAAGTAGACCCAATTATGACAGAACATTTACTCATTATCCTAGATTTACTCACTTTGCTACCACAGCTGACATCAACATGCCCACTTTGTTGACTTCTATGTGATTAGGTTCTGAACGTTATTTGAACTTTCATAGTAATATCAGAGACTTCTAAAATGTTATTATTGTCATGTTATTTGATACATGGATGTATGATACATACATCAGTCAATTCTATAATCTTAGTAACCTTTCATTGATGCTTTTCAGGGACTTTTATATTTATATTAAGAAAAAATAAGTTATTACAAAATCACATTGTCAATCAACTGTTAAAGTGTGTCAAGCAATTGTGATCAACTTTTGCAGTGCCCTAGATTGGTTCACTTTGTTATCTACTGCTGATAGCAACCTGCTCATCCACAGCTCACTAGTGTTAGACTTAGTGTGACTGGGTGCTGAACTTTGCGTGAACTTTTACAGCAGTTTCAGGCAGCGTTCTAAATAATTGTTCACAGCAATATCAGGCGTTCTGAATGTTATTGTCATGTGCACATTATCTTGTAGGTATGACTAATAAAATAGTCAATGTTGTAGTACTTTTAAAATGGTTTTGTTTCTGCCTTTTTAGAACTGTTAAAAATAAATAAAAGCTGAGTCAGAACAAAGATAATTTGGGAAATACTATCAATGCAGAGCTAGAGGGGTTTATGTGAGTGTCGAGAATTTGTAAAAAAAAAAGCTAAATGACTTGGTTTAGTCGTGTAGATTCTGGGAAAATTGCCAAAAAAACATCTTT
>JAUMTS010038685.1:0-11134 GCA_032273385.1 Ophiopholis aculeata | reverse complement strand
AATGTCACGAAATCTGACATTGGTTGAAAACAACTTTTCTTTAAATAAATTGGCAACAAAAACATTTGATTTTACATGATAATTAGAAAAAAATTGCTCTAAATTTTTTTTTAAAAAACACAAAATCTGGGTGGGTTGGTCCGGCTCGTAAAACAGGGCAGGTTATTTTTCTTCGCCTTACTACTATACTTGTCCAATTAAGGCCAAAAAAATTAAAAGGTTTGTCTCATGTCCCATGGAAATTTCACTACCCAAAGCGGTATGCGGTGTTTTATTTTATTTCTTTAATTTCATCTTCGCCTAGATGACGTTTTTATACTGAATATTCAGTACCACTTTTGATCTATCGGATATAATAATATAGACATAAATTAACATCTCTGTCTTGTGAAGAATACGCACACATCAAGCTCCACTAGCTGTTTTATTGAGAATTTACGACTTAGCCTAATTTTAGCTGACGATGTCGGACGCTCGCTAAATTTGTGTGTTTGTAAAAATAAAATAAAATAAAAAAGACAACATAAAATTTAAAATCAGCATTTTGGCAGCGGAAGACGCGGAATGAAAATCCAATGCGCGCGCGAGACATGAGACAAACCATTAAATTTTTTTGGCCTAATGCAAGTTTTGCTATTTGTAAAGATCGTGTGTGCTATGTAGAATAATATTGTTCTCAGCTCAACTTTTCAAATTCCTTTATGCTTAGTTTTAAACCATAGGGGAAATCTCCATAGAGAACTTTTGTAATAAAACATTTATCCTAACTTAAACCTAACCCAATTAACAACAACCAAGGCTCTAAATAATGTAATATTATTAAGGCTCAAGTTCAAAGAATGAGGCAAAATTACCCAGGTATTTTAAAATTTTCATTTGTTTTTATTTTGCCATTTGGCATTATCAATGCCTTCACAAAAGGTACAAAAGTGACATGCATTACACATTTAAGTATGTATAAGACATACATTTTAAATTGATGTCATGGACATACACGTGTTAAAACTAGTCACATCATTCTGGATTTCAAACATGATTTCCACTTGCCATGTCATACATCATTGTTGGGCGACATTTACTTTCAAAACAATGTAAGTTTACTTTTTAGAAGTTGACTGGAATTGTTGGATATCAATCAAGTCATGCTGTAGGGGCCTGTTTTATTTATAATATAATATGTGAATGTTTCCCAGCCCCTCAATCTGTTTGTGTCAAACAATATTGAGCAGAGCTCATCCATCTTTCCTTCAAACCATCCAATTTTTTTTTTTAATTTTGTTATAACATTGTGGCCTTTTAACTATCAAACTTTTATTTATCTTACTTGAAAAAAATAATCTACACCAAACTAAAGGTTGTACATGTAGAGACCCTTAGCTTAATATGTCACAAATTGACAACATTGAAGATATTTGGTTTTCTTACCTTTTACAAGTATTTGTGTACCACTCTGCAATAGTAAAACAAATTACTATTAAATATTTGTCAAACATGTGGCAAAAGTGCTATGTATGGTGCAGAATTCAAATGTTACTTGTAGTCTGATAATCACCATATCAACTTGATCACTTGAGTCATGAATCTTAATCGAAACGATCACCACACAAAGGTAGTTTATTGATACCCTAATTCATTTTTGTGCTTGATCCAGTTACCAGGGTAATTCTAATAAACATAGCACCAAAGCACAGGCGTCTTATTACAGTACTAGTGTAATGACATGTGTGCCAAAAGATGGTAATATATAAAGCATATTACGTGCGTAACAGATGTTATCCCTAGTCCACTGCTAAGATGAAATGAACAGGAGTTTCAAGTACAAAGTTTTATCATTAATTATATGTTTTATACTTAAAATAAGATGTTTCCAATCAAATTTCCTAAAAGAATGCATTTAATATGTGTTACACAATTTGCTGTCACAGTGTAGTATATCTACACCAAATAATGTTAACATGTTCTGAAAATATTGTCAATTTCAAATTGTGACTGTTTATACTTGGACCATTTGCTTTTCATCTATCTTGTGTGGTATGTTAATTTTGCATTTGATGCTACTAACTCTATTAACATGTTTTTATATGCATATAACATAACCCTCGCACAACACAGATTATGCATGTAAAATTTTTTAGTTCATATGTGTTATGAGATACACAATATGAAAGTAGTTTTATTTATCAAAAACTGTTAGAAACTCGAAAACAAGATTGTTTAACTAACCTACAGCATATTGCAATCATAATAGAAATAAATGTTACTTGTTATCAAAAAGCTGTTGATATAAAGTTTACTGTGTAGATCTGTGTTATTTCAATTTTTCAAGTACCCAGGGAAGGGTTATTATTGCTAAACTTGCCAAATGGAATGTATTATCGGCCCCAGCCTCTCGGAATTGCGTTTTGAGGCTTAAAACAGGTCTAAAAAAAGATGGGTTTCACTTTGATCGCCTGTATTGTGAAAACTACCCTAAGCCTCAAAACGCAATTCTGTCCTCCTCATCTTCCGGGGGCCTACTTTTTGTGTTGTCTGTAAGAAAGGCACATAGGGATTACTTTGGTAGTGTGTGTCTGTCTGTCTGTTAGTTAGTCTATCTGTGGTAAAAATGTTTAGTCTACAAATAATTGATTGCTGTATCCACATACTTCAATGGATTTACATGGACCATACTTCAATGGATTTACATGGAACTTGAATACTATTGTCCTTGGGTAGAGTCACACATGTGACCCCAACAGATGTAGGGTCAAAGGTCATCTCGGGGTCACTAGAGGTCATTGACCCAAAATGATCAAATAAGTTACTGTATCCACATACTTTAATGGATTTACATGGGACTTGGATACAATGGTCCTTAGGTAGAGTCACACATGTGACCCTAACAGATGCGGGGATCGAAGATGATTGACCCAATTTATTTATTTTTTGATTTAATTTTTTTTTAAATTGTAAAAATATATATTATATATATTTATTTTTTTGATTTTGATGGATTTTTTAATATAATTTTTTGGGATAAATTTGAATTCTTCTTACAAAACTTTTGTCTTAAAATAATGGGTTTACGTAACTTCTGAAATCTACATACTTCACAAACCGTGACGACACTGGCGGTCCGGGATCCCGCGTTTTTTTTTTTCATATGTAATATGTCACTATTAATGACAAAAAATTACTTGAACCCTAAACATCCCGAAAAATAACTTGACTTTTACCGGATCTAGGTCACATTACACCAAACGTGGAGTGATTCAGTGTAGTGCGCCCTTACAATAAGGCTACCACCGTGTGCCGCCGAGGGTGAAGCAAAAAGCAATGCCTGGCTCCCGGGGGCTGGCTGCACCGGAAACTTATTTTTGGAGGGGCAAAATCCTAAAAAATTGCTATAAAATGTTAACCAAAAATGCCTAAAAAGTGGCCTAAAAAGGGCCCAATCGTGTTCATTTTTCTTGGGGGAAGTGGCAAGGACAAGCTACATTTTTTGACCCCCTCCTTTTCTCCCTGATACCACGTGGACAGGGAGTGTCTGAGTGGGATGTGCCCCTCAGAAGGTGAAATAATTGCAAATTTCTACCTCAATTCACGCGAATGGGTAAAAGCAAAAAATAAAAACAATAATTTGTCAAGATACTCAAGAAGTCCGAAAAATGTGTCATGCGGCCGGTGAAAAAAAAATTAGTCATGCAATCAAAATTTCAAATAACGAATTAAATAAGTAACATGTCATATCGATTACAAATGTTGACTGTACAAGACGACAAGTTTAGATTAATGACAAATCGTCTGGACATCATTTGACCCCGCATTTGAAGAATTATATGCGTCGGTCAAATCGTAAATGACCCCTTGAATAACAATTTTTTTTCTAGTCAAAAAATTGTTTGTGTTCTTTTCAGTGTAGGGTCCGAGGGAGAGGGGTCAGGGAAAACATAAGGGGGGTCATGCGGTTTTCACTTTGGCAAATAGGGGGGGTCATGAAACTTTTTTCAACAGTGTAGGGGGTTGTGTAAAAGTTATATAATTAAACCGTTTTTGTAAATGAATTCTTGAAATTTTACGGGGCTTCGACCCTAGCTTTCATTAAAACAATATTTTACATTTTCAGTATTTGACTTTGACCCCATGAGGTACTCAACCCAAATAGCTATAGGAATATGTGCCGCTGAAATGGGTATATATGAATTTGAAAAAAAAAATGAAATGTTATCAATATATTATAAAATGGTTTTAAGTATTTATAAAATTTACTATAAAAATGTGACTGAAACTTTTCCAAAGTTGCTAACAATTTTGAAGAATAAAAAAATATATATATTATTTAGGCCTAGTACATTTTGTCCAATATTTGACCTCTTGCTCTCTTAAGAGTGAACATTTCATTCTCGCTCGAAAAGAGCGAGATTTTACTCGAAAAGTTTCGAAAAGATGAAAATTTCACTCTGTTTGTTCACTCTTTTTACAGAGTGGCTGTAGATCCACTCTTTTGCGAGTGAAGTCTTGCTAGTATGAACTTAGGCAGCTTCATATACTAGCAAGACGCTAGTAGCGTAGCGTTTTGTGACCCCGTTTGTGACGTCTTGGACGTAGCAAGCAACTTACGTACACGCTACCCGCGAATAACTTAAATTGACTTCACTCATAAAAGAGTGGATCTCTGTAAAAAGAGAAGAAAAAATTCACTTGAAAAGAGTGAAAATTCACTCTCAACATTGGGGCTCGCCACACGAGAGTGCGAATCTAGACAGGGCCCTGAAACTCCGGTCAAAAAACTGTGCACGCAAAACAGGCCCTCTATCGTCCAAGGTACATCATTTCGTTGATCAAACGCCTGTGAAATGATGTACCTTAGACGATAGAGGGCCTGTTTTGTGTTCACATATTCTCTATGAGCGTTTGTACAGTGTTTCCGTTCCCCGATCTTATTATTCCCGGAACTAGATCAATGGACTCGCGGGATCTAGACCGATGTGCGTGTGCGTGAAACTGCGTGTTACAGTTGACAAGTTTATACAAGTTTTTACAAGTTTGTTTCGTCTCTATGCGACCAACAATTAAGAGGATGTTATAATAACAACAGCTATTATCATAATTACAATATATAATTTTATAAAGACTCTACGAAATCATACGTTACAAAATACAATTTTATAAGAGTACAAAACAAAAGTTCACCATCATTCGAACTTTTTCATAAAACTACCCCCCCCCTCTTGGGACGGCCCTGACCATACAGTTCTTTATGGTAGGCACTTATAATTTATTTTATAAAGTCATTGTCAATTCATAACCTAAATAAGGAGTCGGAACTGTACATAAACAAGAATTGACGGTTAGTTATCGCAAGCCCAACCAAACCAGTACCAGTCAATAGTGCATGGAATCTCTGGGCTTTCGCGCTGGAGGAGACACTCCTCCTGCACCTACTCAAACACGGTCCACCCTCAAACACAGTCTATTGTTTGTTGGGTGCAAAAGAAAAAACATGTTTTTCCTCAGTTAGGTTTGTGTGAAATCTCTTGGCTTTCACGCTTCGCGCGGGAGGGGCATCCCTCCCGCACCGCTCAAGAGTCCGGACTTTCGCGCTTCGCGCAGGAGGAGACCCCACCCCCTTCCGCACCCATGCCCGATATAGTCACTCGTTTGTATATATTCAAAACAAAAAACAGAGTATATCCGTGCATGCTTTTGCGCAGGAGGGGACACTCCTCTCCAGGCCAGCGTTACAAGGGGAAGGGGGGCTGCCTCCCCTATGAAATGCAAAAAAAAAAGAGAAGAAGATGAAAGAGAGAGAGAAGAAGAAAGAGAAGGAGAAGAAGCCCGGGGCACTCCCTATCTGAAGCGACATGGGTGTGCCTCGTCCATTTTCAAAGTAGGGGTCATTCGGTACATTTGTACATTCCCAAAATAGGGGTCATTCAGTACAGAACTGGAATCAAAATGGGGTCATTCGGTACAAAACTTTTTTAAATAGGGGGTCATTGAGTAAATACAACCCAAAATACACGTAAAATGGGGTCATTGGGTACAGATTGGCAAAAAGGGGGTCATTGGGTTTAGATTTGCAAAAAGGGGGTCAACTTGAGGTTGTACAAAGAGGCTAAATTTGCTCAAATACATATTATTAATGGTAATAGGCCTATCAATGTACCAATAGCTTACTCTAGTATGACGCCCGGGGTATGAAGTTAATACAATAGTATATTGCCCCAGAATGTTGCACGTTGCATATGCAACCCGGGGATGCAACCAATAACCATGTACAATATTGCATCCAAAACGTTACATGTGAGTGCAACACCGTGGGTAAAACTTGTACATGTATCAAACCATAGATTAAATTCCCATAATGCTATTAACATTAAAGATACACATAAATGAATTTAAGATAATCTGCGAATGAACGCGCGTAGCGCGCCAAAAGTTTTGAATTTTTTCATTGGGTACATGCCTTTGAAATAAAAATGGGGGTCATTGGGTACATGACTTTGAAAATAATAAGGGGGTCATTGGGTACATGACTTTGAAATAAAAAGGAGGTCAATGAGTATTGAACATTTCAAAAAATGGAATCATTGGGTAATATGTATAACAAGTAGTCAGTAGCTTTCAAAAAGGGGGTCATCGCGTACAAGCCAGTTCAAAAAGGGGGTCATTCCGGAGGCACATCCTGCGTAGTCGACATGGGAGTGCCCCCACCCCCACCCCCCGGAGAAGAAGAAGACGGAGAAATCGAAGAACAAGAAAAATAGAAGAGGAGCAGGGGGTTGTGTTTGTCTTGCTAAATACAATTCCGAGGACCCGGACCTGAAAGCATTACTTTTTGGGGCGCTTCGCGTGCCTATTCTTACAAAATTATTTAGAAGTTAGACCCTCAATTTCACCCATTTTAGCGTAAAATTACTCTTTTTTTCGAGCTTCGCGCACATTGATTTACCTTTTTTTAACAAGTAACACATGTGTTCAAAAAGCGTAACATCGGAAAACCCGTCCGAGGTTGTAACAGGTACCATCAATTAGCAATGTATGGTTATGGAAGTCGGTCCCAGTATTATAATGGATGATCCAAATTCATAAATAAAAAACGAAAATGTTGCATCAAATAGCTTCATTTCGGCTCTCATTTTGAAAAATTTGAAAAACTTCTCGGGGGGGCATATCCCCCCTCAGACACCCCCTCAACGACCGGTGCTTACGCGACGTTTTGTCAGTCTTTATTACTAGATTTGCCCCCTATCCGAAATTCCCTGGCGTGATATTTTTCGTAATGCGTGAGATATCATACGATTGCGTGAGCGCGTGAGAAATCGAGTTAAAGCGTGAGACTCACGCTCGATGCGTGAGAGTTGACAGCCTTGTATTAGAGCCATGTATTAGGGATAGATAAGAGGTACTAGGCTTGATAGAATGACATTTAGATGGACTTGTAAATCTCACAAGCTGTAAAAGAGAAGGGGGAGGGTCATGTATTTGTTTCAGTGGGGTGTGATTTAGACTGTGCCCATGGGGGGGGGGGGGCATTTTCTGTATAATTTTCCCTAAGTAATCCCTAGATATGCAGCCATTGTTCTCACCAACAAAATATATGTGTGTGTGAACCTCCAAAAAAAAAATAGAAAATTCTTAAAAAGAGGTGCCATTGGTGCCAAAAACAACCCTTAAAGTTGGGTAAATCAAACCTGCAAACATCTTAAATCTGAGTGATTTAAAAAAAGGTCTCACACAGTTTCAACTATGAACCATGATGTGACATATGACAGTTCACAAAGAGATGTCTCAATTCATTTCTTAGTCGGTAACAACATCACAGCAAGTCTTAAATTAGCCTATACATATCAGACAAGATAACATGCTCTCATATGCTGACCCATCTTAGTATCCGGTATCCTCATCATTGTATAAAAGAGCAAACAATATTCACTGAAACCTCCTTCAAATGAAACAGAAAATATTGAACTTTAAGAAATGGACCATACACCTTTAATTGGAATTACACGATTTTAAATCTGGACTAATTACATCATCGGGAAAGACCCAGCCTCTTTGGGAGGCCTTATTTAAGTGAGTGGAAATGATGTGATTGAACAGGCTCATAGTGATACAAACCATAAAAGTGTGAACATTGTCATGATCCAGTTAGGAGACCAAATCTTATTAAGAGATTTAGTTAGTCACTATAAAGTCATGAGTTTCTGGATTATGTTAAGTCAGGAGTTATGAAATGATGTCATTCTACATCACATCATGAAATTGTTAGAGAGATTTCTAATAATTTCATGATCACGTATACAGATGCTATTATACATGAACGAATGAATGGAGTAAGAATTTGAGTCCGCCCTAAAAACATCCCATCTTTCAGGGATATTACTGAATAAAGCAATAGAATCAGAACCCAATTTGTTAAATACCCATTCTCTCATTTTTTTTCATGATTTTGAAACCAATAAAAGTGTTATGTGCATGTAATGTGTGTCAATCATGCAAAACAACCTCATGTTATGCTGTTTCATTTTGCAAAGCTTTTTATTTTAGTGATCCCCCCCTCCCCATCACAAAAAGGCAAAATGCACATCTATTTAATGCAAAAGTAGGGCTGTCTCGAGTCAAAGTCACAAGTTTCAGAAAATGAAATGATGTCATTCTATATACATATGCTATACATGAATGAACAGAAAAAGCAAGACATTAAAAGTCCACCCTTTAAAAACCTACCATCTTTCAGGGAAATTAGGAATTAAAGTTAAAAGAGTCAGAACCCATTTTCCCTCTAAGAGCTAAAACATTTTGACATACCCATTTCTCCCAATTTTGATCATGATTTTGAAACCATAAAAGTGTTCTGCGCACATACTGTGTGTCAATCATGCAAAACAACCTCATGTTATGCCATTTAATTTTGCAAAGTTATAGGAGAAATCTCTCCCTCCCCCACCCTAAAAAGTGGAAAGTTCATCAAGTTAAAGCAGAAGTGGGGCTGTTTTCAAAGGTTTGGAATCAACAAATAGAAAATGGATACTACTCAGACAAAAACACATTAATTTATCATAGATTCACCTGAATACCAGATAGGGAGGAATTAAAAAATTGCTTCCAACCACAAGGGCACCGGTGCACTGCCATTTGTTGGGAGATACAGGTATGCGTTGTGGTAAAGACACCCCCACCTCTTTCTGGTCTCTTGACACTCTTGGAACCCCCTTCCTCACTTAGTTTATGTTAATTTTGGAAAAAATCATGAATTTTCAGTTAAATTGAAATACTTTTGTCCAAACAATCGGTATGGCAAAACCTAGTGTTCCAAGGGAAAATGCATGTCCCACTTTTAGAAAATTGTCTGGAAAATACCTAACAACAAATAATTTGAGTGTCCCCTCTACCCTTGGACGTGGCCCCACCTATATAGGTCCAGTATAATCTTGCAAGTGATCATTTGAACCTATAGTCTACCAAAAGAGGGGGAAAGTAGATCAGATTATCACCTGGTGAACCGACAGAGACAAAAACAAATTAATTTATAAGGAGTACACCTGGTAAAGTCAACAACAAACAGCTCAAATACAGTAAACAAAAGCTTCCGAAATGAATAATTTGGCATGTAATTAGTTAAAAAGATGTGAGATGTTTATCAGTAGACCAAAACACTATCTATAAAGAGAAAAACAAGAGCTGTGTAGGACTGGGTACAACTCATTTTTGACTAATTTTGGCTACATTTCTTTCGTTCTATTTTTTTTAAATAACATTTTAGACAGAAAAGTTTTAAAATAAAAATTTTAGGGAAAAAATGCTAAGAAATATTAAATGCAAAACAAAATGGCAAAATGTTATACTGAAATTACATCTACACGATTAGAAATTAAATAAATCTGCTTTTCACAATATATGCTTTCAGTTCCGAGATTGTAGTCTGGTCACTGTACTATGCCAACAAATGTACACACAAAACTAATCCCATATATATATTTATTTTAATTTTGCAAATGGATTCTATAGTATTGATAATCACATAGAAGGCTGTCAACACATGAGCATTTATCAATGTTCAGACAATGTTATGCTTACGTGATGATATCTGCATTGAATCAAATATGGACTTGGTCACTTTATCCTCTATGTCTGAAAAGGATCAAGCTTCAATATTGTGCTGTCACAAAGAAAAAATAGACCCTAAAAGGATCAAGCTTTAATAATACATCCTTTGGCTAATTTTGCTGTGATGTCTGGTAATTGATAATCAAAAAGAAGGAGGACACAAAATCATCTTCCATGTTAATTTTTCTAATGGAGGCTGGTATTGATAATCACATAGCAGTCTTTCAACACATGAGCATTTGTCAACTGTTCAGACAATGTTATGATTAGGTGATGATTTTCTGTATTGAATCAAATATGGATTTCATCACTTTACCCTCTGTATTTTAAAAAGAGTTTGGTATAGAATCCCTGATAATCCCTGACAAAATAGGGCCCATTGATGAATAAGGAGATAACAAAAAAAGGAAAGAAAACAAAGAATCACTGTTTTTCAAAAAATAAGGTTTTTGGTTTTATTTCAAAATTGTATTGATAATCACATAGCAGTCTGTCAACACATGAGTGTGTGTCAACTGTTCAGACAATTTTTTGATTAGGTGATGATTTCTGAATTAAATCAAATATGGATTGGGACACTTTATCCTGTCTGAAAGGACCAAGCTTCAGTATTATGCTTCACATCAAAAACCGTGATTTCAAATAAATATTTTTCAGCCACGCCCCCAATTATTTTTGATTTGTTTGCATTGTTGTAGTAGGTGATCTCTTTGTCTGCTCCTTTTTTCGAATATGTGCGCTTGACAAGTGAAGCAAGAAATTATATATTTGAAATCACAGAAAGGGCAAAGAAAAACATGGAGATCTACATCAAGCAGTCAACACTCTGTATGGTCTGATTGGTTCAAATAGGGTTTTCAATTTGATTTCAAATATAATACCTTCATGATAATAGGCAAAAGCGCTTTGATCTTAAGGATGTTCCTAGGGCTAGACTTTTTTCTTGATATTTAAGTATAACAAAGAACTGGTTGAGCACAACAAAAAAGTCTGTTACTGGAGGTGAATCGGATGTACGGTTCAAAAGATATAGCAATTTTAA
>JAUMTS010038574.1:0-11136 GCA_032273385.1 Ophiopholis aculeata | reverse complement strand
ATAAATACCAAGAACATTTTATGCGGGTTCATTCTAAAATAAACAATGCAATATTAGCATTCGGTAATGTACAGTAACAAACCACCAACTAGTTGGAGACCCCTTAAAGGGTAGGATGCCAGTTGAATTAACAATACGTTTTAGTTTGGTTTAACATAGTGAGGAATCTATATAAAATTATATGAACTTGTATTTATAAACAAATCTTTTAAGGCTCTATACACTTCGACATATGGAAATTGGGAAATTAATATAACTAGTGATTATAAGCATTGATATGTTTTCATATATATTGGACAATTATTTCTTTTATTTAACTTAATGACACAAGCAAGAAGCTTGAATTTGGGGTTTTAAATAACGTTCTCAATTTTGTATTAAAAAATCATTTTAATTTCAAAGCAATGACTCAGTCAAAAGCAAATAATATACTTTTAAACTGCAAAATTCCCCTGCCTGCAGAATGTATGTTGGAACAGTTTACACATCAAAATTGCATGGTGGATTAGCCAAGATATATTTTCAATTGCTAGATGTACATTGTACACAGCCAAAGGCCATAGTGGCGAGAACTTAATAAAATAATGTCTCCTCCCGGCCATTTTTTTGCTTCCATTTTTTTCCTAAGTTTGCATCTCGCTGACTGTGTATCCTGCTCAGCTAGAGTGATGATAGAGGAGGATAAAGTGGTTGAGTGAGTGAATTAAGTGAGATAAAATATTGAGGTCTTTTAACAAAAGAGGAAATTGGCCATTTGTTTTGAAAAATGATGCCAGATTGGATCGGGTTACACTCAAAATACAAACCGCTCCTTGGAGAATACTGCAACAATTTTCAATCAAGATACTATAAAAACAACAAGTTTTGTTGGGACTAATAGCGCTGATTTAGTAGGGATGATTTTGGTGATTTATGGGGTCTCTAGCAGGATAGCATGGCCTCATTGGGGACCTTAAGGAAATTAAATTGAGATTGGTAAAAATGATTGTGATGAATTGTATTTTGATGATTGTGTGAAGGCAGATATTTTTGTTTTTAATTATTAGAATTTGATTTCTCTTAAAATGAAACTTTCTTCCAACTTTGAACAAACAAGGCAAAATAGCTAAATATTTTAAAAGTTTATGTTCATCATGCTTTCAATAAACCATTTTTGGGGCTGTTCAAGTCATCTTCTCTGATTGGATCTGTTTAAATATTGCAAAGACTTCAAAACAAAGAAGTTGTTTTCTGTTAACAAAAGTTGCAATAACTTGACATTCTGACACATGTAATCATATTTAACTTCAGACATCTCTGAACATCACGGTATATATCCTTCAAAACAAAGGAATTATTTTCTGTTAAAAAAGTTGGAAAAAATGTGACATTCTGACACCTGTAAGAATAATTTATGGTGAATTCTAAGGACCTCTCTGAACCTCTCAATGGGTGTGGTCAAGTTTGATTGACAGGTGGTGAGACAGGGATGGGTTGGGATCCCACCAGGTGGTGATAGACATGACTTTTGGATTGACAGGTTAATAATTATTGTCTTCTGGCAGCTTAGGCCTGCATCCTGTTCATAATCTCGCTGTACTGTAACCGTGGCAACCATGGTGGCATCAGTCATCTGTATGGGGAGTCATATCCTGTATGGAATAGAGGAGGATGAATTTATGCACCAAAATCGTATTAATTGTTTTTATTCTGGTCACATTGAAGGTGTAATGTCTAACTGGGTGGAAATATTATTAAAAGTGTAGAATTTGCAGAATGTGTACCTCTTTGTTTTGTTATCTTCTGAAGATAACACCTGTTGATTATTTATGAATACCATACACACCACACATAGGACTACACCAAATCATTTTATGTGGTAGCCACATCCCTTTTTGTTATCTAATGAAGATTATGCTAAATTGCTAAGGTTTAGAAATGTTTTGGTGATATTAATTTGTGATAAATTCTGCAGAATTTTTGCCTCTTCGTTTTGCTATCTTCTGAAGATAACACCTGTTGATTTAATACATTGGCTTTACATGCAGCATCAAGCTACTAAGCACATGCCACACATGAACCACAGTTTATAAAAAATAAAAATAAATTGCTATCTAGGCCTACTGTAGATAATACTTGGAATGTTATTTTAAAATGTTAGAGTAGGTTGCCTAATATTATATTACTAGTGCTTCTACTACTAGACCTAGTGGGGATAATATACTATAGTGTACAGGTCAATGTTCCAAAGCATGCAACTATACATTTCCACACACAAAATTCAACACATTCATAATTTTACACACATCTCCCCCCCCCCCCATGCCCCCACCACCCCCACACTTATACCAAAATCACTAATACAAGCAAACCTTTGCAACTTCTCTATTAATTGATAAAAATAAATCCCAGTGTTGCTTATAATCGCCAGCAATAAATTAGCCAAATTATGACGACAAGATTGCAAATATATAGCCTTAATTACAGCCATACTATCATCTCACATCAACACCATTCAATTGTGGCCGGATCTGATGCTTTTACAGGGTTAATATCAACCTGGCTTCCCTTAATTAAACCATGTATATCATAACTATTATAGCGCATGCTAATTTGTGTCTATTTAGTCAGGCAATTATTGTAAAGTACACCCGCTAGCTATGACAATGCAGCTACATGTAGCTGCTAGATGTGGTCAACGGAGCAAAATTTAATGGACATTTTATACTTCGATTAAATGTTCAATTTTGTGGTGGATGATTTCAAATTTTATGAATTTTGATTTGAAAAATGTGGATAGTGGGAATTTTTAGGGACTTCGTTATTTTAAAACATATAAAGATGATTAATGGCCATCATTTTCATTTGAAAATTGGTGAACTATCTATAGTCTTTTGGTAAATCTTAAAGCTTACAACTAACCAAGACAGTTACATTTGAAACCAATAATTATAGCAAAGGCAAATTTATCCCAAAAAATGTTGTTGTGCAAAGGGCACTGAACTGTTAATTGTTCAAAAGGTATTCTTTATAAAATAAACATTGTAAGTGCAACCATCAATTATGTATATTGTTGTAGAATTGATCTATTTCCCAAGGAAAATATATCAGAAATAGCAATAGGGACCAAACAGCCATCAAGTCAACAAATTCAAGATAAATTGAATTGAAAAATTAATATTTGGTCTTAAATTATCGTGGATAATTCTGATCACAAAATAAATCTCTGGATAAGACAGAAACAATTTACCCATCTATCGCAGCTCATCATCATCAGACTCAGTCAACAAAACTCATCATCTTCTGACATATCAATTGCCTGTTGTCCTTTCATTTCTAAACACTGACTTACCCCACCTTAAGTACTTTATAAAAAGCTACTGATCTAAATAGCTGCCCTTAACCAAATATTTTACTTTTAGCAAGAACAATTAGCACTATTTTTGAAAAAACATGACCATAGTCTGTTTACAAAGTTAGAAATGTTGTATGAACATTATTAATATTCAACATTTCAGATTTTTGTTTTAATTTAATAATTGGCATCACATTTGCTTCTTGGTGATTTAACAGGTTTCAGAAAGCAGCTTTAGTTAAAATACTTCATTCTAATAATTCAACCAATTCCCCAGCCATTTTGTCCATACATCAAGAGAGGTTTGAATTGCCAAAAAAACTTGGCTCAAATCCGATTTCTCTCTAAACAAATATATATTTTAAACAAACAAACGGTGAAAGATAAATCATGGACATTTTTGGCCTTTTATGTTTAGAATTTCTTTAACGTCATTTTACAAAAATGCTATCTACTGAAGATAACTGAAATTTAATTTTCAGAGTTCAAATTGGGATGTAATGTTTCTAAATATTTATTATTCACCATTTCAAATTTAAATAGCTGTCTTCAGTAGACAGCAATATGTATAATGCATTCATAAATAATATCAGAATTGATATCTTCAGTAGAAAGTATTTGGAAAATATTGTTCAATCTTTATTTCTAGTCCTCCCTCCCCTCTTATTCATTCTCCAACACCTTAACACATACATCATCATGTAAATTGTTGTTTCAAGTTCATTATAGATACTCAACTTTTACTTGGGAGATGATAATGTTTTGGCATAGTATATTATGCAAGTGCATACACCTGTTTTGCTGTCATGCCATTTATGCACATACACATACGGGTACATTTACAGCCTGTACCGATACAGCTACTTGACATTATGCAATTGTGTGATTCTTTTGCTTTTTCCCTTCATTTACCCCTCATGAGAACTGTGTTTTGTATTTTATAAGTACAAGCATTATAAACAAATTTAATTCAGCAAATGTTGATTAACTTAGATTTCCTATATAAAAACATTGACTTTTTGAATGTTTTAGTATTCCAAATTCTGCACTCAGTACCTGTTGATCATCATCTCATATCTCACAAATAATTTCAAACAAGTTGTGTTGACATGCGAATAAAAAACAAACTGATTATTATGATGAACAACCGCTTCAAAGTAGCTCCAGAAAGATCATTTGTTTGTACAACCAATCCCTTTGTACACCCATAGAGCTAAAAGTGATGCTACACAAATCCATTTGTTGATCACAATTTATCTCACAGACTTAACCTAAAAACTACTCAGTCTGTACCAATTTACTATTTTACTCTGTAATGTTGCTAGCAGCATTTAGCAAACCAAAGGTAGCATTTTCAAGCATCTTCGTCATTTTGTCTCATCGTTTAGGGAGTCCCCGCTGGGACCACTGCGAGCATTTAACTATTCCATGAAACAATATGGTTAGGGGTTGGCCGTTGGAGTGATTAAATTAACAAAAGCATTGGGTTTAATTGATGTGATTAGCCATGCCGTGTTGTACGGTTTCCTCCTCCTGGTTTTACCCCCTAGAGCATCGAGCAGCCCCAGTGCAAGCCTCGCCGCGCCGACCCAGCACTGAAATTCAATGCCATTTTTGTGTAATGATTAAGCTTCAGTGGATAGTACATCTACTCTCCGAGTTTACTTTGGAGCTTTTGCGGCTGGAAATAGCTTCCATGACGACGACAAGATGTGCGAGCACGATAATGGGTCTGCGTGTGCTGGATGCAACCTGAGAACACGCAAGGTCGCACGGGGATGCCTCTATCACATCTTGACATGGATAATTTGGTTAAGGGATAAAAACGAGGGGAAATGGTGAGAAATGGCGATAGCGTTTTGTTGATGTAATCAGTGCTGTTATTTGCTTTCCACAAAATTTTCAATTTTATTAGTTCAAATGTGATGAAATTTTATTTTAAAAAGTTTCTGATTGGTAAAAATTGGTGATACATTTTAAGTGATTGGAAAGTTGGTGCAGAATTTGAGATGTAATATTACTTAAAATATTAAATAAGTTTAAAGTGGGATAAATTGAATAGTCACTAATCGGCGAAATCAATTTTGTAAGAAAACTTTATATCTGAAGTTTCTAATGTTTTTTTTTTTAAATGTGCAAATTTGGGAACATTTTTGTTTTCCTAGAATTAACTAAAAACTGTTGTAAAACATCTTTTCTTGACTTGACTTGTGTAGATTTCAACCTACTCATCTCTCTGTTTCTCTCATAATAACCTTTGACCTTTAGAGCAATCAAACTTTAACACATGTGCTAAAAAACAGCATTTTCTATTTCAACATTGCACATAATTTAACTGAATTTTAATTTCATTTGCACATGCTTTCCCCTTTCCAACATGAACTTAATTTTTCAAGATAAAAAGGGCATAGTATATATGTATATTTTGTTACAATCGATAAATTTTTAAAGGTATGATTTTCCCTTCCTCCCATTTTTGGCAATGAATATTCAATTTGTCCTGTCTTAAAAGCCAACCATGGTAGATGCCTTGAATTAAGACCTGATGAAATGGATGATGTAGTCTTTTAGCATTCTTTAACCTCCGGTTTGTTATCTAATGTAATTATTATGCCGTTAAGAGAGTGATTTCACCATTTGTCTGTATCGTATTTTCAAGTAGTGAAAATAAAAACTACATAGCGAAAGATATGTCAGGTCTTGCCGTGGGGTATATGGCAGAGCCGTTATGCACTTTTCCCAATTATAGTTGTATTTGTTGCATATAACGATGACGGGATGGTCCCATTCGCTACAGAAACACTGCTCACGTTAGCGCATGGGTAATTACGGATAGAGTTACCCCAAACGCAGTGCTCGGCAGACGGAATTTAATTTTTGTTTTACAAATTAAGTAATGGGCAGTGTAGGGCTAGAAAACCCATTTCAACTTCTTGAATTACAATCTAACAAAATTGCAATTTGCCTAAATTGAGTCAAATAGAACGGTTAAGCTATCCGATATCAACCCTACTTGTTTTATGAGTTGCAAAATAGAAGGGGAAAACGACACATTATCATGCTATCTCCACAGGTCATGCACATAAAGGTTCAAATATATCTACCAAGTGCAACACTTTCGTGTCATTATGATTCTTGTTCGGGCAGGTAATTAATGGCGCCCTCGGTGTTCATTGCTATCGGGGTGTTATTGTTTAGTATCACATGTGTCTTAAAAACAAAGGGTTGAGATTTGATAGGCAAGGGAGCCTATGGGGTGAGTGGTAAATTGATTTAGAGGTGAGGGTTGCGTTAAAAGCAGATGCGCACTTAGTTGTCATTTGAAACATTTTTCAGGTGATACATGATTGCAAAAATAGCTCACCTTATTTTAGCACATAGCAAAAGTGTATACAGTGGAAAGGTCTTTTTATTTTCACATCATAATTTACATGATGTATTTTGAGGTCAAAGGTCACCAGGTATGCCGAAAAGCATCAGCATTGACCTGTAGTCCAATGCAATGTGTAAGTCATATACAGCAAATATCTGATCTTGTCCGCAACTTGTGTTCCAGGACCACAAGCTCGGCCCGTAAACTTGATGTTAAATTGTGATTCGAGAAGTCAAAGGTCAGAGTTATTATAACTTCTTGTTATATATCCTTAAACACATGAAGTACAAATGTTTGATTTTTCTGTAATGTTGTAAGATTTCCAATTTTGATTGCTTTTATTGTTTTTATATTTTCATCACTGTGTGCACTCACAATAACACAATTTTAAGTAAAAAAAGTAATAATTGTGTATATAAACTTTGGGTAATAAAACTGAACATGGTGTGGAGCGGAGTATTGAAGAACAGAACAGAAGATGGTTTGTTATGTGATCTGGTCTGGTGATTGCTAAAATATTGGGAAGATAACTTAAAAATTGTAAAGTTTTATCAAAAAGCACAATTTACTTGTCTTTAACTGCATGAAACCAAGTCACCAATTCAATAAATGCATGAAAATCACACAAGTCGAAAATATAGAAGCAATTTTTGCACACATTTCTCAAAATTGTTTGTAGATAGTGGTGGTTAGTTTAGTTAGTTAGCATTTTTACCAAAAAGACACATTTTTCACTAGATCACATAATGAATTCATCGTTTGTTCTTTCAGCGCAACATGCACACAGCGTACAGGAGAATAGGCGGAAAGGCTACGGAACAACACGTAAGGGGACCTTTTTTTATTCTTTATTACATTTTTGGTTTAAAATTGCATGCTTCTATTCTGAGTAGAGTTAGATAGATAATAGTTACATCCTTTTCTTGAATCCACATTGTGGGAGAACAAGCAGAAAATGGGAATATCTAGGTACTCTCTGCGCTCTGCCCAACCTTTTGGTTAAACAGTTTGCAACCGTTTCGTCAATCCTACTAGTTCCGTTTGCTCAACGCTTTTTACTCGGCATATGAAAACAAATAAGCTCCGTTTTGGATCAGTTGTGATCATTTGTACTAGCCTAGCCAATTATTACATCATTCCCAAAGGTCACAGTATACTGGCTGTCCATCCCATACTTTTGCAGATGAAAAAATATTGAGTTTGGTCTGGGATGTTAATATTATGGCAGCAATGTTAGTGAAAGAGGTTGTGTAAGTCTATTACATTTGGCTGAGGGATACATAAACATTAGTTGACATGCCCAGGACCACTGTAACTAGGCTAGCGACCAAAAATGATTATGGGAAGTTGTCATGTCAAGATATTTATTTTTGGGAGCAACCATTTTGACAGGCTTATTTTTCATTCATCTACTCTCTTCATCTTTATACATTTGCTCTTGAACATCTCGCTCTCTCCAGACATGTGGTCAGTAAAGCGAAAGTAACGCGCACATAGTGGGAAGTGATTCCTGGAAGGGTCACCGTGGGCCATGTTGTCGTTTTGTGTCAACTGCAAATTTGTCATTGCTTTTTTTTTCACTGAAAATATTTGGACCTCTTTAATGTTTGATCATTGTAACCTGAATAATTACATACACACTAGAATTGTTAATCTGCAATTAAGTAGAAATAAATCACCCATTTTGATGATATTTTGTTTTGATTTCGAGAGACAATAATTCATCCCATATTAATCCAATTAGAAAGGTGAATTGTGCAGTGTTATAAAAACCCAGCTTTGTACTCATCAAAATAGCTTCCCTCCAAATGTGTACACAAAATAATGAAAACCCGTCCGCCCTGCCAAAGGTGTAATTTCCCCTTGCCGTTCTTCATAGGAAACTATTTCATAAAGACGACATGTGCCCGCGAGCGCGTGCGGAAACACACTTCCCCTTTTTCTTGTCAGTGAAAAGAATAGAAGCCCAAGGTTTTGGATGATGGAGGTACGTTACCATGGTTACTCCAATCACAAAGAGCAAGATTTGGTATGACTAGAGCCTTGTATAAACCCGCCATGTTTTGATACCTTGTGCTGGTTAACCAAACAGACCTATTTATATCGGGTTGTTTCTTGTTTAATAATGGATGTAATGTTGTGTCTTGTTTGCCTCTTCAAAATATGAAAGACTTTTATTCTTTTTTATAAAAAGATTTTTTTCTTCGAGATATTTTCACAATGTTATTAATAACAATAAATGAATATTGAAAAAATTACTGGAAGTCATTACACTATTATATTTGGTAAATTAGTATTAGTCTCTGACACATTCTTTTATGTTCTTATAAAATAGGTCATTTTAAATTTAAAAGAATGGTTTATCAGAAGTCTACACAATGGTCTTGATTGGTTCAATATTTATACTTTAATAGTGATAACATTGTCATAGCTTACAAAATGTTGGCTTCTCACAAAAATCTTAACTCACACTTCTAGTTTCAACCAAGCTGCATTGAATTGATTACCAGTACATGATTAACAACTTGATTAAGAGTCTGATTTGCATGATTGGTTGGGACATGGTCATGACCAGTACAATCAAGGGTTCTCCTTTTGCTGGAGGGAACCCAAAAAGAACACTTGTACCAAAATAAAATTGAAGTGATAAAACAGACCAGGCAAACATGCACAGGATGACAGTATCTACGGCCTGGGTTAGAGAGGCGACCAAACGGACCGTGTAATGTACGTTTGTCACGCATCACAGATTCTAGCGCATAGATAAGATAGGTTGTTGAGCCGCGATACAAAATGGCATCGGGGGGATTGGTGGTGGTTAAAATCACGCTTGCTCTTAAGTCGAGGCCTCTAGATTTGTGAATGCTAGCACAGATTGTGACTGGCTGTATCATGTTTGTGTACTTGTTACTATTACACAACAAATTGTTGTGCTGAATTTTGCACCCTGGCTGAGGTTTTGCTTCTCCTTTATATAAGAATAAAAGTACTATACTAGTCTTTTATTATATGTTGTACACAATTTGGCATAGCATATGGACTGATCTTGCCAATCTGAGTTGAATTTCTAATAAGAAAATCAAATCCACACATTCCAAGAAAATATGACCTTTATGTCAAGATAGAAAATATAACTTATTTTCATAAACAAATTTTAATATACAATTGTAAATTCGCAAGTCGATAGCCTACTTTTGCAGTCACCTTTTATCCTTAGATAAACTCTCATAACCTCCCATTACATCCTCTGTTCCCAGATGACTAGTTGCAATATACGATAATTCACAATTTATAACATATTTACCCCAAAATCAATACCATAATTCACAGCGTATTGCACAAAGCCAGGACCTAGCTCTTGATAAATCAGACGAGATCGATAGCTGTGCAATTGTGCGCGCGACAAAGAAGCGTGTGTGTTTATCAAATATTCCAATTTTGTCATAACCTTGGGTAGGTAATCATATTTTTTTCACTCTTACTAAAAATAGTTTAGAGGAGTACATTTTTGCATCGACCGAAACCAAATTAGTATATTTTTAGTTATTGGTAGAGAAAATTACCACAAGTCTAACAGCAGAATGAGGAAATGGATTTTATAAAAAATAAAATAAAAACAAAAAACTTGACATAACACTGGCCTTGACCTTGCGTCCATGTCCGCTGCATTTCATCTCCGTTAGTCATCCCTTGTTGGTACACCTGCAGGCTAATTTCAGAAACCGTAGATGTGAATGAATTCAGACTCGCTCTCAACATAAGTCCATGCTCTCGCTACTGAATGAATTAGATAATAATGTGAATATTCTTTTCTTTGTGGTATCAATTATCACTTGCTTTTGTGTTCATTTTTGTGAGTGTTTTAAAATGATCCTTTTCTTTTAACATAAATTTTGCTTTGTTTTTCTAGCTTGTAAGAAGTTATATTATTACTCAATTTTTGTTGTACCCGTAAATATTCCAATATGTTCTGAATATTTCTTTTAAATTTTTGCCTCACAATCAGTTATTATCAATATATTTATTGACCAACCCATAACAGTAATAATAATAATTTATACTTGTTGCAACGTTTTGTCCCAATATCTAATTTAAGGAAATTAATGAAATTTTGAGCCATTAATGTGTCCTTGTTTAAGGTTTCAACTGAACCCAAACTTGAACTTTTTAAAAATGTTTTTGCAAAAGTTAATACTTTTCTATACCAAAACATACGGATTTATTATATACAGACGGATACATTTGAAATAGCTGACAACAAATAAAGCATTTTCAGAAGCTACACAAATTGTGCAACTGCCCTGGTTTAATCACATCATTGAAATCACAGTGACAAAATTAGCTTCCCGCAAGGGTATAGTCGTCATCATTTAAAGGGACTACCCATCATTCGACCGGTCAAAAAAAAATCAATAAACATTGCCAGAAG
>JAUMTS010038463.1:0-11139 GCA_032273385.1 Ophiopholis aculeata | reverse complement strand
GTTACAAAGTCTTGTTTTCACATACTGACGGGTATGTGACGTATCTTATTAACGATATGGGAAACTACTATGATAGGCCTACTGGTGTCGCCACTGATCTTACAAAGGGTGTTGTGAGTTACAAAGTCTTGTTTTCACATACTGACGGGTATGTGACGTATCTTATTAACGATATGGGAAACTACTATGATAGGACTACTGGTGTCGCCACTGATCTTACAAAGGGTGCTGTGAGTTACAAAGTCTTGTTTTCATATACTGACGGGTATGTGACGTATCTTATTAACGATATGGGAAACTATGTAACTTTGCACTTAGTTTTCTCTAATTACATTAATATATTCAATGACAAAATGATACTATCAGATAATTTAAACACTTAACTTTAATAATTTACTAATGTGTATAGAATTAGACAATTTTTCGATTTTGTAAGATACGTCACTGTGTGATACACCCGACAAAAGTATAACTGTTAATGAGATTTTTAATTTTCTTGCTGATTTTGCCAAACTCTCATGAAAAATGTGTTTTGAAACAGAATAATTGATGTCTAGATTTGGTTATTTTTTGTTAATTGTGTTATTATTATGGGTATTTCCGAATCTGCAAGGGCAGGCATGATAAAATTATCCAGACAGCAAATACCTATTTTGATATGAAAAGGTGGGAAATGAAATAGAAGGATGAGGGTTAATTGATGGAATAGAAGGACGAGGTTCAATTGATAAATTAGGTCAGGATCAGTATCGGCTACCGGAATTTCACGAAAACCCTTTTTCGTGATCAGCTCTATCAGAGAATTGGAGCAAGGAACTGATGCGAAAAATAACCATTAAACACCACCTCCTTACCTTAATAAAAAGAAGGGCATCTGCAACACCAACTTTTGCTCGGTTAGCACTCTTGTGAAGTTCTTTTCCATCTTTCTTCTTTTTATGCAATACAATAATAGTCCAAATAAAAAGCACCAGGTTTATTAATAGTGACATCGCAACGGGAACACCAAACGCAACGAGGTTAGCTTTGACATCTGAAATCCAACAAGCACCCGAATCTCCGCCATATTGAAGTAAAAACCGAGTTGGTCTAGTAAGATGAACTACAAAAGAGATGGCTACAATAAAGACAGGGATACCCCATCCAGCAAGATGCGTGCGTTTAAATGACATGAGTTTTGGCAAAGAGTCGCTTGAATACGAATGAAGTGGTTTGTATGCAAATACGTAACAGATGTTTGAAGCGATTAAACTCATCCATGAGAAAGAGGCTAGCCAAGCAAAGTGACTGATCATGGCGAGTGCCGTGCAAAGTAAACCACCGAGTTGTGTATTTCCGGTGATTAGAGGCAACAACTGCGCCGTAAACATGGATGCCGTGAGACACATCACATCAATACCGTGTGTGTTACGTAACTCTGGTAAAGCCATATTAGTAGCAAATGTTGCGGCAAGTCCTGTCAATGACAGACCTGTTCCTACAATATTTGCAACACGCAAACTTGACGTGTACTCAAAGAATATTTGCTCGGGTACGCATAACAGTACACGACCATCAGCGAGCCTTGTAAAGTCAGCCTGGCCAAACGATTTTCCTGCATACAGCAAATCAGTGTGGTTGTTTAGTTTTTCTAGTTCGTATTCGTATTCATATATCGTAATCAGCGCTGGGCAATAAAGAATGTGTATCTCATGGCCGCAAACAAAACATTCCTCATTAGTCACGAACTTTTCAAGCAGAATATTGAATTGAAATGTTAGCAAGCATAAGGTAAATTCTGGCGTTATATATACGTTATTGTGCAGGTATACTTCTGATTGATCCGTAACATTGCTAACGCGATGAAAGTCTGACTCAGATCCATGAAACCATTTCCCGGAACAGCTTGAGCTGTGGATGTGTTTCTGACAGCCATGGATGAATTGAAAATTTGGAGATTCGAATGAAACGACTAGTTCTTCTATGATATCTTTATCCTCTAAGCTTTCTTTTAACTGGCCTAAAACTTGCTGGGCACTATGATTACCGAAGTCATAACTGACCAATCTTTCCGTGGCTTTGATGTGTAATGATTGTTTAATGCGTATGTTCGCAACCGAGAGTCCGAGCGATTTGAGCACCAGCTCAGTTACATTTCCATTTCGTTTAGTCAATTGTGTTCCAATAACTATCTTCTTGATCTCTTGAGTACAGAATTGACTTTCTATTATGTTTTGTAGTTGGATATTTAATTCGCAACGTCCGTTGTTGCGCAGGAATCCTGGAGCACATGCGACTGGTCGGCATATGCCGGAATAAACATCAAATATTTCGGCAGAGGAGCAGTGTCTCTTCTGTACAGTCTGTGTATATGTGGGGTAGTCACGAAAGTTCCAAACAATCGATGTCAAATAGCCATCTGAAGATCCAAGGTTTGATTGTTGACGAATGTCGCACGTTTCGTAAATACTTATGTCATCATTGTGACACAGAAGGCAATACGGATTCTTATATCGTTTGAAAGATGTTTGTTCTATCAGTGGAGTGTCATCTTTGCGACAGACAGGAGCTATGTGAAAACTACAAGCATCTCGTACTGATCGATTTGTATATGTATCCGGACAAGTACTAATTAGATTATCAAAACAAGTACGTAAACGATACCCGTTTGAAACGGGCAATGGCTGAGTCTCGTGCGCGGCTATAACACTATCATACTTGCCACATTGCAATAAAGCGTCGGTGTCTTGCGGAGAATTCTGGCGACGATATCTATGGAAATCGAAAGTCGTGACATCCTGCTCCTCTTTCTCTTTAGGTTTTCCCATATTCCACCATTGAAGAGATAAAACCCTTTCTTTGTTACAAATGGCACAAAATAAATTCTTAAAGTTATGTCCTTTGCTATTATATACTGGCCAATGTAGTGCTGCTGTTTGTTCATAACCCATTCTATATGCCCGATGGTTACATCTACTTTTAACCAAGGTATCTTCCCAATCATTAGGGCAGTTGTCCACAAGTAATGCTTTCGGGATGTACTCTGAAACGAATGTACAGGAAAATAGATCGGAGGGAATCGAACTGCTGTTGGCAATGATGTTACCGTTTTCAAATGATGTTGTGCACGTGCTATGATAGTCCAAACAGCAATCTTGGAAATCTTCACATTCCTGATCACATCGACAAACAGACGTCTGGGGATTTGCTCGATGGGTTCCACACCAGTCCCGACACGACCATTCAGGATCCATTCGAGCAGGAAAATTACCAATTCTGATAGCTGTAAAGAGAATAAATAAGCATGATCAAAGGGTTGATATCTAATATGCAAATACAAGACAACAAAAATGCAAAAATATAATGCGCTAATATGTGCGTAATTTAGTTTACTACTGAAATCTTGATTGCTTTTTGTGTGAATTTATGTAAGAAAACTGGAACCAGACATATGTCGATATGTACAAGTAAATTTTAAAGTTCCATTAGAAAGGTATGAATTTCAGTCGTAATCCCTTTTCATGTACAAATTAATGGAAAATTCTAATTTTGGAAAATGCCTCATTAAAGCACTAAAAGGTTTTACGGTCCTAGTATTTTGTTATACTCAAATCATTTGGTCTTTTCTCAACTCAAACCAACAATACTTTAAATAGTGCACTCTGGTTGGAGAAAAAGTAAAAACAAAATGCCCGCTCTTGGCGTATATGTATAATTTTGTTCGGACCCTAATATAAATTCCGAACCGACAAATTTGTTATTCCTTCAAATTTTCTATCACAAATATTTATGCCTTGAAGTATTTATTATTGACCCAAGTTTCAATGAAAAATTCCTACGACATAAAACATTGATAAAGAAACCTAACGATTTTTTTTGTGCGTGACAAATCCCGTTATATATACTCACGACTTTGGCTTTCGCCCTTCCAACGCAAGGCTTGATCACAAGTGATCCACTTCACTGCGTTTGGCGCGAAGATTGGTCTCACTCCTTGGGTTCAAAGTTCTTTTGAGCAGTGGGTCATATACGTGATCAAGGACAAAATTGTCTTCATCCTGGTTAATGAATTTTGCCCTCTTTCTGCGTATGCGAATCGCCTTTCTGATCTAATATCTGATAATGAGGGTACTTCGCGGGAAACGCAGTGGAGTGGATCACTCGTAATCAAGCCTTCCGTTGGAACGACGAAAGTTAAGGTCATCGGAATAAATATATTAGGATTTGTCACACACAAATCGTCAAGTTTATTTACTACAATCCTACAAATGCATTTAAGGGGGTCTATGTTGGCAGATTTCAAAAATTAAGTCACTTAGTGAAAAAGAGATAGTAACATTACACAAAAATACAAGTTCTCAGCATTAAAATGCACTTTGTTTGAGCTCCAACGGACTTTTGGTTCTGATGTTTTGGTCGATTAACGTAAGGGTGATGGAAATAATCTCACGTTTCTGTATACACAAATCCGATTCCACCCAATTGGGAACTCGAAGCACCTTCAGGTGTGAGAAGCACCCCAGTTACACCTCAACGGTTTGCCATATCTGGGGTGCTTCTATTTGAGACCGCCCAAACTGATGCACACTCGGCGCGAATTTTATATTAAATTAAATCACCTGTGCTGAAGACGGGTGTTCCAATCATGTTCACACTACAATATTGATTTACAAAACACCTAATTGGGAACTCGAAGCACCTTCAGGTGTGAGAAGCACCCAAGTTATGGTTGTTCAATCCCTACCACGACTAGACTGGTCGGATTCGTCTATACATTTGTGTGTAGAAAACACTCAACCTGTGACTTTCAGCAAATTCAGGCTTTTTTAAAGTTTAATCAATAGTAATAGATGTTGGTTTGTTGTTATGTTTAAAATTATAAAATAAATTGTTTCGCATCAAACCAAGTCAAAACTTTAGGACACACACATTGATTACGTTTTGCTTTATCTTTCCTCGCCCAGCTATATTTAGCCTATAAATGTTTACAAAATCCATCAAACACCTAAAATGCGATCATAATTTGTCTAAATTCATGCTTTCCAATAAAAGGACAACGTTTTCCATATAAATATGGAAAATGATTTTTTTATAGCCAATTTTCATATTCTTAAAATACTTTGCTTGATATCTCAAAACATGGAAAAACGCTAAAAGTGAAACAAGAACAAGCGTAACTAAAAAAAACATGGTATCAACGTGATATTTGGTTTGAATAATAAGCATAAGTAGACAGATGAAACCATGAAGCCCGATTTGCCATTTTCGTTTTCAAATTTGAATAATGGTGTAAAATTACCTGATTGGTCGGTTCTTGGTTACCTTGGCAACCGTATTGAAAATCGGGCTTCATGGTTTCATCCGTAATGTTCTCATATATACTCTCTCTTAATGTGTCGACCATGCAACATTTTGCTTTCCAGTTACGTTTGTTCTTGTGTTTAGCCAATAAGAGGCCCTGTGTGGTTACCATGGCAACAAAAAAACAAAACATATTGTTTGAAACCTCTTGACCTAAGCTTTAAGGTGATATATAACACTAAGGGACGCACCATTAGATATCCAGGGGGGATTAGGAAGTTTGAAGAAGAAACAAATTCACCCTCAGAGTGTGAAAGAAAAAAATATTCACCCTTCGAGTGGGAAAAAAAAAAAATTCACCCTTAAAAAAATCCATCCTGTACCATCGAAAAAAGAAAAAAAAAAATCACCCCAAAGTTGTAGGATAAAAAATTCACCCCTCAATCTGTTAAGAAAAAAAAACATCACCGAACCCAACTTCCTAGCCCCCGCTGGATATCTAATGGTGCGCCCCAAGGGGCAAGCATATGGGAACATTGCGAAAAGTGATCTCAAAAGTTGGTTCAAATCAAACTAGACTCCCCCTTTAAATTATAACTTTGTTAAACGTTAGGTCCCTTATGCACTAACAGGGTAAAACAGACCTGGTTCAAAGTGTTTAGTCAAAGAAAAGTTTAAATATGTTAACATTAGGGAATGTTTAATAGGATCGAATAGTTCAAATAGATCTTTATCAAAATTGCAGCAGTTATATTCATCGTGAACGTGTTTTTTTTTTGCCCAGATTGTTGTAATTATGTTTAAAAAACATGTTAATTTTCGGAAATTTATGGAAAATACATATAATCACGTGACCAATACAACCAAAAGAGCAGATGCTAGAAGACGACAGAAGGTTTCGCTCGCAACGTAGCGTTGCTTGAAACCCCGGGGAAACTTTATTCCCAGGTACGCTATGTAATAGTCGTAAGGCCCTACTTTTAGGCTCATCCGTCACCCAAAGGCCCCTACATTATATGTTCTGTCACCCAAAGACCCAATCTTAGTAAGTTTTAATGCAAGAATGACACATTTGTCACCCAAAGACCCCAAATTGTTGATGCAAATTACAAATTTGTCCACAAAATAAGAAATGTTTGTATATGTTCATGCGATTCTGTGGGGTTTTTTAAACCGAGAGACCTCTTATTTGTAAAATTCCATTTCTCATTCCAAATGCCTCTATTTTTTATGATTTTGGTTTTCCTCGGCGAAATGCCCTTACTTACGAAATCATGGCCGTACACCAGCGTCTGTTTTATATGGTGGTGCACCTCCCGGGCTTAAAACAATGTAAGTTCAGTTCCAGCATTGGGAATGAGAACATTCATCATTATCAATAGAATCACTTACTTTTAGAGCATGTCAGATATAAAGCCTGGTACCCATGTCGCTGACAGGACCCGTAAATTGCGGCTACTCTCCGTATCTCCACAGGGCTAGTAAAAAAGGAGATTTGCGCGGCAAGCATGTTGGTTGAATTCATAATGTCCTTCGTGTGTTCTTCGTCCATACTGACCCAGTGATGACTAATGTAGGTTTCATTCGTAGTTTCACGGCATATGTCGCCCATCATATTAATATTCTGTTAAAAACAGTTTCATATACGTAATAGTTACATTTATGTTTTTGATAATATCTATTAAATGGTTGAATCGTGGCCCAATATTAACCCAATCAGACCATCAAATATTAAATTTTTGCTCAGCTGATTCCCCCCATAAGAGTTTTTCCCGATGCTCAAAAATACTGAAACATACCGTAAATCTATATTAGGTAATCACTTTTACATCCTTTGCGCTCATTTTCGCGGGTAAAGGCCGACCTAGCACCTTACCCGTGTTCAGGGTAGGCCGTCAAAGTTGGAGGTACAAGGGGGGTTGATGAAGCCTCAATAGAATGCACAGTGTAACAAAACATCCTCTAACAGTAAAATGTGTAATGGTATGGAGCTAAAACTTGATATTTAGGTAGATTTTGTGATTTCCTTTTACATGTAAGCAAACAATCGGTAATAATTGATTGTTGGGATGGTTTTTTAACAAAAATCAAATGTTCCCTATACTTTTGTGTAAAATTTGATTCTCCTGATTTTCGAGGGCGCACGTGCATTATGATATCATAGAAGCACGGTGATGGAGAAGTTGGTACTGTTTTGGTATCCCCGGATAGGGAAGGTCCATACCTATCTATTGTTACCAAAAGCAATCTTATAGGGGGGTTCGTTATCTTTTCTGAGCAACTTTACATTCGAAATTTTATTGTTATGTTGTTAAAGAGCCTAATCAAGTGTACTGCTCACCCAGCCTTAGGCATCAGCTATCAAATCCCATTCCTGTAACTTAAGCATGTCAGGGGTTTAGTGGTCAGTAAAAAATTGACCTTGGTGGATAGAATTCTTAATGACTTATCCAGATATCGACTAGGCTCTTTAATAGTTATGTACGATGTATTACAGTACAGAAGCAAACATTGAAAGGTCCTAGACATTGGACTAGCCGTCAGTAAAATGTTCACGCCACAAATGAGCTGTCACTTGCAATGCAAAAAAAGGACCTCTTGAATCCGAGGGCGCTGTGATAGATCACTACTTATAGTCGGGATACGAAGCTGATAATGTCAAAAAGAAGCTTTTGTGACAGGGATCTGATAGAAATAGGCGCTGCGATAGATCACCACTATAAAATCATGATAATTCTTAGCTTCGATTATTGAATAGGCTGTTTCTAAAGAGAGTTGTGGGCCTGGAGTCATATGAAGTAGATGTGACACAAAGACCGACCAGACAACAGGTGCCGTTTCTATCTAATCTTAGTACCAATTAAATTCGATAACAGTAGACCTTCTCCCTTAATTATATTTGTCCTGCTAAATAAAAGTTAAATTAACAAGGAGAGAATACAAATATGACGTTAAATCATTCCATAAAATCATTCCTCATTTCCTGATTAAAATGTCTGTTCTTATTAACGAAGCATTATTGACATAAGGCGGAGGACAATTAGAGGTGTAGTTATACTTCTGTTGTTGTTTGATCGCCCTCCTGACTTTTCACTCTCACGCATTTGCATGAGTGGATGAATTGATCATTAGTTGCTAGATGGTGAGTCGAAGTCTGAAAGACCGACCGTTCGGTCGTGTTTGCGTTTGTCTATCTCGTTGGAACTTTCAGTTCGACCCTGTATTTGCATCCTTTTAATCTTTTTAAGGTAATTGTTATGATATCGTAAGTTGTTAAGCGCCCGAGGCCCTTTTGGGCTAAGGGCGCTATAAAAGCGCCTGTTATTATTATTATACAAGAATAAACCAGACACCTTTACGTTATGCATAAATCGAGTTTCATGATTCTTCTCTGATTTAAATTAAATCCGCCAAAATCGTATTACACTATAAAGAACTGAGGAAAACCGACATTCTGTATAAAGAAAATAATATTTCACAAGGCAAGATGGGTTTAAGTCGAAACAAATTACCTGTAAACTTATATAGACATAAATGCTCGTGATCGATTTGACAAAGTCAAGGATTCATTAATTAAAATAGTCCATCAGCTACTTTCTGTACGGGCTCTAATTAAGAAATAACTGACCACTCAGGGGGGGCATCACTTTACCTGTACCATGAGGTTAACCTACCTGTCCCCTATTGACATGGTGTGTTTCCAAATCTAGTGGCACAATAGCCATTTTTGTTGCCATTTAGTCTGAAAATCATGATTTTTGATTAACTTTAGAAAAAAAGGACATTGTTGACAATTCTTACCTTCTAATAGCCAAAATAATAGTTAAATATTATAGTTATCAATACCAGATTGAATATCAATTATAAATATGATTGTTTGAGACAATATACGGATGGAATGTTTGTCATTTTTATAGTTATTTGTTTAAAAACCGTGAATTTAAAAACATATCGTAAATACATTTAGCTAGGGGGTAATTACACGGGGTATTATTAGTTCTGTTTGCATGATCAGTATTTTTTCTTTTTTTGATCATGTTATTTTCTGACAATTAAAGTGTTTTTTACTTTTAGTTTAATTAGTTGACCCGTCATTTAGTTGATTTGTCATTAAAAATTGGTCATTTGAGTTAGCAATGGTGGATTAATTTTTGCCGAGTTTCATTTTGCTAAAATATGAAAGGAACTCACAAACTCTACCTAATAACCTAAATATCAAGTTTTAGCTCGAAACCAACACACATTTTACAGTTAGAGGATGTTTTGTTACACATTTAAAACTACAGAGGCTTCACCAACCCCTACTTGCCCACAACACCCCCCATCCCTTGCCTCCCCTCCCCCTCCGACTTTGACGGCGTGCCCTGACCCCGGGTAAGGTGCTGAGTTGGAATTTGTTTTGCTAAATTGAGCGCAAAGGATGTAAAAGAGATTTGCTAAAGTCAATTTACGGTATGTTTGATTTTTGAGCATCGGGCACAAAATCTTAGGGGGATTCCCCCCTTGGGTAGATGAGGGTTAAACAAGGTGAATGTAAGTTGTAAAAGCAAAACTACATTACCTCTTCAAATGCGATAGCTATGCATAGTGGATACCAATCTTCTTGCACGTTAACCTCAACAAGACCAGCTTTGGAACCACTAGATGGGTTTATACGAAGAGAATGTCTACTGTCCACCAGGACATCATCTGTATGGTAGAGAAAATGCACATCAGACTTTATAAAGATGTAATAAATGGTAAAAGATTCTTCAGGTTCTTTGCTAAGAATTGAAATGAATTTCTTTTGTACAGAACCAAGGTTTAAAATTTACACTGACCTAACGTTTCGTCTATCTTGGGCGATAGACTTCTTCAAAGTGACCCACTTTCTTCATCTGACTTCCGGTTTGACGGCAACTTGATGAAGTCAAAAGAGGATCATAAATATGACTCAGAACCCGGGGGAACTCCCATTGGAAAGTGGTATGGGGATGTGCCACGGTGAAGACCTCATTTTTCTGGCCTCTCCGGCGCTCATAAGACCCCCCATTTTTACTGAGTTACCAGATCTTTAAGCCAAAAAATTGCAAAATTGCTCACAAGACCCCCTTTTTTTGGCTAAATTCTGGCCGATTTTGGCCGAAATTTCAGTTCACAAGGCCTATTTTTGCCCGGAAATCAGTTCCCAAGACCCTAGTTTTTGAAGGGAAATTCCGTTCATAAGACCTTACTTTTGAAAAGTCGCGCGGCACATGCCTACCAACATTTTTCTTGGGTGTCCCCCCAGGACTCAGAAGTATGCCCCCTCGTCACGGTTCATCACCTTTCCTCATTTTTTGATCCAAAAAGATTCGCGAAAAAAGGGATTCCTGAATTACTCTCGAGTTGGAGGACTTTGGCACCGTCCCTGTTAATGACATGGTTGAATTGAATAGCGTGATCCGCGATAGCTGGTTTGCTTTGTTCACCTTCAGATTACTTTCTGGTAGAACACGTAAAGTTCTTACATTTTCCAGTAATTTTCTCCACCTCCTTTTGATGTTCTTTGAGGCGGGTGTTATACTTGCGCCCCGTTTCTCCTATGTATGTAAATTCACAGTTCTTGCACGAAATTGCATATATACAGTCTGTTTGATCTATCGGATTGATCTTGTCTTTAGGATGAAGAAGCATTTTCCTCAAGGATATGTGCGGCTTCATAGCTACAGCGATGTCATGTTTCTTAAGGGGATGTCTAGGTTGGCAAATTTCAAAATGTTGGTCACTTAGTAAAATAAAGATAGCAGCTTTACACAAAACAACATGATCTCAGCTTTAAAATGCACTTTGTTTGAGCTCAAACGGACTTTCGGTTCTGATGTTATGGTCGATTAACGT
>JAUMTS010038353.1:0-11140 GCA_032273385.1 Ophiopholis aculeata | reverse complement strand
ATGTTCATTTGATGTTGTCGGTGTGAAAATAGAACAAGCATTTGGTGCAACAAATAGAAGCGGTTCAACGTTGGAGCATATCGGATGTTTTGATCTTCAAATGACCGGTTCAAAAGTTTGTTTGAATCGGAAATGGAGGTTGGAAGAATTTGATACAACTAAGAAAGAGATTGATGGCTCTGTTTTTGTTACAAAAGTAATCTGCAAAATATGCCACCAATACAAACTTAATATACTCAGAGATCCTCGGATAAGAGGTGTTGCAAAAGCAAATGTAAGTGCCTTCATAGACGGAACCCAGCAGGTCACGAAGCATAGCCTGACGAGGCATGTTTCTGGACAGGTAGGTAGATAATATTAATTAAGCTTAAGTTAGTTAATTATTTATTTAGTTAAGTTTCAACCCGACAGTGACACTGACTACATTGTAGCATACATATTTTCTTGTTCAATGTTGATCCTGTTTTAAAATCATGAATCATTTAAATTTATCGTGAATGCTCTGGCTTACGGTCACCTTTTTCAACTGATATCTGCTTGATTCACCTGTCGAACAACATAAGAAAGGAATGAGATACAGGTAATTATACTGGTATGGTGGTCCTTGACCTGCAAAAGGCATTCGACAAGGTGAATCACAAAATCCTGCTTGGTAAGGTGAAGGCCATTGGCTTGGCTGAAAGTTCGGTGAGGTGGTTTGACTCATACCTTACTGATGAGTTCAAAATTCACCGCTTACCAAAAGCAACTGTTGTTAAACTGATGGCACTAGAGGCCGATATATTGACCAGGAAACAAGCTGCTTGTGCCCTCCTTTCAACTGAAAATGCTACCATGCATATAGATGCAACGTCAAAGAAGGACAGACATTTCTTCGGTTTCCAATTTTCCACTGAAAGCGGAAATTATTCAGCTGGATTTGTGGAAACAGTTGGAGGTGATACTCAAACTCAACTTGATATCGCAAAAGATATCTTAATAGAAATGGGTCAACTCATTTCACCAGATGACGTGGACAGAGACAAAAGGCCTACAGAGTGCCAACTACTGTTCAACATAAAGAATACTATGACAGACCGAGGCCCTACCAGCAAAGGCTGGGTGGAGGGACTTGCAGTTTGGCACGAATCTATGTCCTGCCCAACTTCGCGAATTTATCAGACACATCTATCAAGAAGCTTGCTTCTCTGAATGACTTCTATTGTGGCAAGCACTTTTTGCTCGGCCTCGCGGAAAGATCTCGCAACGGTTTGTCACTGTGGGAAAATGAAGTTGTCGGCATGACTGGGCATATATTGGAAGCACTGGAAAACAAGAAGAAAGAATCACAAGCTGTGAATGTTTGGAAGTTGCTCAAAAGTTAGTCGATGGTGTAGCTCTGGATGGCCAACAGAAGATCGGGAAGGTGTAGAAACCCTCCTTGCAAAATATAGGACAGACCGAGAAAAGAAGGTTGCAATTAAGAGACTGCTGAATTTTTATAAGACATTGAAAATAAAAAATATTCCTCATTAGCGGTTTTATGTGACTAGTGGCAGTAAATACCACAATTTGGAGACACTGAAGGATAATCTGCTGTGCATCATAAGTAAGTGGGCTGCAGCAATGTCGTCAGCAGCTGGTCCATCTAGCGCATGTGCCACCACAGAAAGAGAATCTCTTTCACTGTCAGATATCAATTGCCAACATGACAAAATTAATCATCTTAAACGGAAGCTGTTCAACCAGGCTAAAGATGAGCGAGTTAAGAAAGTTAAATCTTCCAGCAGCAAAGAAATGCCAATTACGGTTGACGCAATAATCGGCAAAATCATGAAGCACAAATATCAAATTTTAACCAAATCTGGCAAACATGAATCAAAATGGTATAAAGGAACAGTTTCGAGAAAGGCAAGCAGAGATGAAATGAGTGATGCTAGCGAAGAAGACATAGCCTCTGGTTGCACAATTTTTATGGTTCATTATGAAAAACATGAGCTTGCTGAAGCCATTGCTATACAACAAGATTGGGACAGTCGTGACATTAAAATAGATGGTTGAACTTTATCACGGTAAACAATGTGGATAATAATTTTTGAAACAATATCAAATCCTGAAATACAAAATTTGTACTCAAATTGCTGGAAGGAACTTTTCTTTTCTGAAACTTTTCTTCATGCAACATTTTGTTTTTTAGTCAAAAAGAAACCAACACACTTTTGTATACCAGTAGCTTTATTCATTCACAAATTATTAACTTTTCAAAACCCCCTGTAAGTGTGGGTGTTTTTGGATTCAATGCAGAAGGGGTTAACCGACAAGTCAACTACTTAATTGACGAAGCTGTAAGTACTGGTAAGGGTGCAAACACAGTCATCATTTACATGCACCATTATTTCGAAAACTATGGCTTGGGAGAGATACTTCCGGCGTTTACCTGGCATACTATCATACCAACACATGCACATTTCAAGTGATGCCCCAGGGATTATCAAGGTGAGATCTCTTGCAGATTCGCCAACTGAAGAAATATGTGTGTAAAAAACGGCCTCCCAACACCTTACCAGATCGTATCAGACCAAAGGGTTTGGATCGTGCACGGAAGAACTATCTCTACCAGCACATCGGGGAATTCTGTACTCCCGAAACTCAGGATATAGTGTGCCCAAAGAATAAACTTATAAGAACAGCAATAAGCTTGATGGAAAACTATTTCAACAAAGACCTGGGATTGCTTAGAAAACATGTCTTGATGCCACTGTGGCAAATCACAGAAAAGAAAGAACATATACTGGAGATGAATACCAATTATCACAAGTTGAATGTGTTCCTCAAGTCATGTGATGATAGTGATTTTTTGTTAAAGTTCATGAATGGTGAGGCGGTTCCTTTTCCAGAAGAATTTCTTGAAAAGGGACCATATTTTGGAAGCCATGCTTCAGGATGATGAATATGACTCGATAGCAGCCACCATATCGACACCGTGTTTAGCTACACAACAACTGAACATCCAAAAAACTGTTCCTGTTCCTGCATTTGCCCGGTGGAAAGTACTGGGAAGCATCCGATGAAACACGGCAGTTGACGAAAAGCACACCAAAGCACAACAAGAACCCTGAGCGCGTTTTTGGACTACTTGATTTTCTAGTTCACCACAGGCCAAACACCACAACTCTATCAAATGAGGCCATTCTCATGTTTACAATAAAACCCCTGCATATATAAAATCATTATCAAAAGACAAGTTGGACAATCTTTGTCACTCTGTAAGAACTCAAACAAAGGAGATAAAACGTCTCTTCAAAGAAAGAGAAAGAAAGATCCCAGATACTCACATAAGCAGAAGTTAAGAGGCAGCTGCAAAAGATGTGGAAAGGAGGCAGCGCAAATTGAAGCGTCAAACTGAGTTAACACAAAGTGTCATTGATAGCAGTTAAAAAGCAAAATGAAGAAAAAGTATTAGGGGCACTGTGTGAAAATGACGCAGAGTGGACACGCGCTATACAAAAAGAACTAAGATTTCGCAATGAGGTTTTGAAACAGTACTACAAAGGACCCATACCCAAAATATTCAACCACACTTATACAAATCAAAAAGTCAAACACACACGCACAGCTAAAAAATTTGAAGAATGTTTGATGGCGCTCATCAATGCTGCATCAGATATTAGAACATCAAAATCTGTATCCAAAAATCCCAAAGAAAGAAAATCTGTCCCTCTCCTAATTGGTAAAACAATTGATCATACATTCAGTTTTGATGATGGTGGAACCATAAAGCATGGAACATATCACAGTGTTGTTATTTCACAAGTGCCAGGCTTTCCTGCTTGGTATAACTGTAAATATGACAATGACAAAGAAATTTACTCATACCGCTTAATTGATGACTTGGATGCTGGTGATATTGTAATTGTACCATGTTAATATCTACCTGGAAGTCTGGACTAAAGAGAAAGTCATTTTTCACATGCTTTTGTTATCATACTTGAACTTTTATTAGTTCAACTGCCAATACTACCATAATATACATTTGTATAACTAACAGTACGCAAATATGTAACTTTCATGCCATTTTAAGAGTATTTTTTGATAATTTCAAGTTATAAACATACTTGCATAGCAACACCCTAGCAACCATTGTCTTAATCAGTTTTAATTCTCGGTATTCACAATACTGAAAACTGGTCACAAGAGGGCTCAAATCCACTGAAAACCGTGATGCATTATGGGAAAAAGTCGACATCCAAAACGCGGAAGTAACCGTTACCAGGCAGATCGACCGCGTTGTTTACATACAGTCTGACAGTTCACGCTAAATTTCTTTACATTTTATTCGTGTTTAATTATGGTTTTTATTTGTGAAGCAGCGGAGTGCTATTCACATACGTCAAAACTCAAGTTTCCAGAGAAATATCCATGGATGAAAGATGTTACATGGGTTAAATGGCCTCGTAAAGACCTTGTAGCTGTGGCCAGATGGAAGCGTTTGATCCGACGTGGGGGTAGGGCGAAGGAAAATGTCATTGACCAGCTCAACATCACCAAGCGATCGAGACTGTGCTCACGTCATTTCGACAAAAATGACATAGATATGTGGGGAAATGCCTCTGGAGATCCAATATATTTTACTTGGAACAACTGGGGAAAACCTGTTAAAGAAAGGTCTACTTCCTCGTTGAAGAAACTTGCCTCAAACCGCCAGCCAAAACCTCTACTGGACTCTGGCCCTGTTGTACCAGTAAGCTTACAACACGTTCCGTGTATAGGACAAGAAATTGAGATTGCAACTTGTAAACAGAAGCCTGACGTCGGTTGTAAGTAATGATGATAATTGTAGTGGTTTAATTAAGCCTAGGGGCTGTCATTTTCTTCGAAAGGGGGATGGATCATCATGAATAAACTGGGGGTGTCATAATTTGTTTGACATGGAAAAATAGGGGGAGGTTACATGTCATACTAGTTAGTAATATCCATGTACCAATGATTGTCAGCTAAGGTGTCACAAATTTATTGTAAATAAAAAATAAAATAGATGAGTACATAATTTTTTTTTATTTTTAGGCCCAAAACACCAAATATAAACAACATTTTCCCCAGCGGGGGTGGTGGCATGAAATCAATGTGTAAGGGTACTGGTACACTATGCAACGCACATTAAAAAAAACCAGGCACTAATTTTTGCGTGTGGGGGGTCGTGACATTTTTATATTCGTAACACAAATCAAAGTCAAGGGGTCATATTTTTGACTTCGTGACAGCGGTGTCGTAATTTTGGACTTCCAATGGCAATGATTCACATATTTATGACCCCCATTATGAAGAAAATGACTACCCCATAAAAGTAAATGCTGCTCTTCTTACTTGCATATTTTATTGTGTTTTGTTTTTTATATAAATGCAACATTCGTGACAAATGTTTGTGGTTGGTAAAAATGAATAGGCCTCTGTATCTATCTTCTAACTTGGAAGTTGTATAATGTCATGTGTGCTTCTTGTGCAATACTCTTGACGAATTTTGTGGTTGATAACAATTCTACCAAATGACAAATTCTGGGACCCAGGGTTGAGAAAACAATTTTCTCTTCACATTCTTTCACAAGTCTTTATTTTTCAGCTTTAACATTTGCGTTTATTATTCAATTATATCTAGAACTCAGACAATAACAAGAAGATGAACGCAGCCAATGCGTACGTGCAATTGTGAGACCCGGGTTGTTTACATGCGAAAACGTGACCTTACCAAAAATAACCCTGAATCATTTTCACCGCTTTTTGCTGCAATCACCAAGTGCGTTCTGCGTTGCGTATTACGCACACGCGTCACGCAAGGTGGTGGATTGTTTTGTCCGAGTTTTAGATAATTGAATAAAAGGACATCCATCCTTCGAAAGTTACCCAGACTTGATTTTTAAAATTCCACTGTTTCTACATCTTTTAGAAATATGTTCTGTGATTGAAAATTCTTCTCAATTTAACACATTTTACAAAAAATGCAGATATGGGACTGTTCTGTTCAGAGGAAACGCCACAGCCAGCACAGGTTACAGATCATGACTACCTTCTTACAAGTGGTGCCCCTAATGTTGCCAATGCTTCGGTGCAGACGACTATGACGATGGAATACATTTCAGAGTTGGAAAAGAAGAGCTTGCAGACACCTGGCCAAGACATTGTTGACTTTACTACTCAGACTGATGAAAGAGTAAACTTTTACACAGGACTGCATTCAAGGAGTGTACTGAATGGTATGTCATGTCATTTTGAGGCTTTTGTCTCATAGCCAATTCCATGAAATAGTGGACATGGCAGTGAAAATTTCAAACACCTCTGAATCACACAAATTTGATGTCAAATGAAAGATGAATGACCATTTTTTTTTCAGTTTTTCTACTTTTTGAATGTTAAATTGGGGATTATGTAAATTAGCATATATTTTTCCCAAAAATATGATAAATTTTGTACAAAACTAAATTGACCTTTTACACAGTATAACATGCAAAAGTTATCTTTTTCCAGCTGTATGTAATAATTTACTGGAATTTTAAAAGAAACCAATAATTTTTTTCACTTTGAGATTATTTGTTACACTTCAGTGGCTTTGGATATTTTGCACGTCTAAATTTGTCCTTCCGTCACCGTAAAACAGCATATTGTTTGCGTATTTCAAAAACGAAACGTCACCGAACAAAAATTGTTTCCCTGCAAATTAAGTTTAGGTAGACCTTCAATATTAGAGGTTAGTTTGTAATTTTTCATCGTTCCAATTTTTGATTAATCCTAATTAAAGTGTGTCCTTCCGTTACTTTTTGATGGTAACGGAAGGACAAATCCTGGTAACGGAAGGACAAAATTCCTTGAAATGAAAGGCATTATCAATAGCTACGTTATTACAACAGTTGATTGGTTAAACAAAACATAATATTTGTTATCTATGTGTTTAAAGATTGAAAAATGTGTCTGATCTGTCCGTCCGTTACCGTGGAATTGGCCTTATATATATATGCAAAACATCCCCAACGGGCGGATACCCCCACCATGCAGATTATTATTTTGTTAATGATTTGTTTAACATTGTTTTTATACCCAATACAGGTGTTTTTGATGCAATCAGTCCCGGTGTAGAGCGTATGAAGTACTGGAAAGGACCACAGAGTTCTTCTGAGAAAAATTATCAGCAGGGCAAGAAGCGACGTCCTGGTCCGCAGAGTCAACTTCCAGCATTCTTTCAATTTATTATGTGCTTGATTCGGCTCCGACTTAACATTCCTCTTCTTGTTATATCTGACCTTTTCGGTGTAAGTTGCTCTACAGTTACAAGGATAACTATCACATGGATTTCATACATGAATCAGCTATTAGTTCCTGCTTTACTTGTCTGGCCATCACAAGATCACATCAGAAAGTGGATGCCACTAGACTTTAAGAGAGATTTTCCAAATACAAGAGTAGTGATTGATGCGTCAGAATTTTTCATTGACAAACCAGGTAACAAAGAGGAACAGTACAAAACTTATTCACAGTACAAAAGTCATAATACATTTAAGGTCCTATTTGGGGTCTCGCCATTTGGAGCTTTCACTTTTGTTAGCGGCTTGTGGTCTGGAAACGTTTCGGACAAATATCTCACTGAACAGAGTGGTTTGATTGACAAGCTTGATGAAGGCGATTCCGTTATGGCAGATCGAGGCTTCCATATTGAGGACTTGCTTTTAAGGAAAAATGCTACCCTAATTGCTCCACCGTTTACCAGAAAGTGGCGGAATGGCAAGGGAAAAAGACTTAATGTGAGTGAAATTAGAAGAACCAGAAACATAGCTAGACTACGTATACATGTTGAAAGAGCAATCCAGCGAGTAAAATGTTGGCGAATACTGCAACACCAGATACCACATTCTTTGCAGAACTATGCAACTATGATAGTGAAAGTTGTAGCAGCATTTTGTAATTTGAAGGGACCTTTATTCTATTCTAAAAATGAGCGTAAACTAAGGCAGTTGCACAGTAAAAGTAAAAGTAAGACTGCAAAACGTCTAAAATTTGGCCGAAAGTGATCGGAAATCTAAAAAGGTTTTAGACCAAATAAAAAAAAAGTTTGTCTCAGCTTCCCGCTCGCATAGCTTTAAAAATTGCCATTTCTCAGCGTTTTTTTTTTTTTTACATTTTCAATAAAATTGTTTTTTTATTTTCATCGAATAATCGGCAATTCAGATCAATACCTCTGTTTTCTTCTCGTTTAAAAAAAAAGATTTTAAAAACCCCGGAAAAACAGGTAAAAAACACCGCATTCGCATAGCCCCAAAAATGTTTACAAAAATAATAAAAAATTTGCATAGCGCTTTAGGTATTGAGCAGTCGAGGAAGCTGAGACAAACTTTCTTTTTTTTTGGCCTTACAGAATAAATAGGGAGTAGCATGGCTCTAAGTGCCAAGGGATGTGCAAAAAAATGCACTCTTAATGAAGCTACGTGATTGTGACGATTTACCAGCAGCGAACTTACAGCGCAATGATCAATTCTAGAATTGCGCTATACATGAACCAATTATTATTAGTAGTAGTATCAAAACAAAAGATTCACTCTGCATTTGTTGAATTCATCTGTGTCAAAGTATATCAGGAAATTGACACATTGCACATATTGCCTCTTTAAAGTTTAGACATTACCTGGTATGCCTACTTGTAACAAAAACCATGTCACGAGGGAATTCTAAATTTGCTAGAAAAAGTGTGTACTATGCTCCAGAGACAAAAATGTGTATGCAACACTGGGGATGAGGCTGTTATGTAAATACAAAAGAATTCAATTATTGGTATACCGAAACAGCTCAAAATTTTTGGCAATATCTTGAAAACTGATGAGGCTGAAATATTTATATTTAAGCCCCGGCCAAGGAAATTTCAAGGGGGAAGAGGGACTTGTTCCCACCCTCTCGCAACGCTACGAGTTTGGCCGCCATTTTGACGGTCACGTATGGAGGGCGAGTTATTGTACCTCCGGATAAGTTTGGTGCGTCAGACACAGTTTGCTGTTGCCGTGTATTTACTGCGCACATCATGAACGCGGATCTTGCAAAGGTTCACAGATAAAAGCAACTCGCACAGTGGAGTGTTGGTTACCGCGCCAAAATACGAAAAAATCCGGAGCTACAATAACTCGCCCTCAATACATGACGGCAAGATTAAAACTTCCTTGGCCTCGGCAAAAAAAATGTAGTCTCGACTTTTGCAGAGGCCTAAATACAACAAATAGGCCCGATCAAAGAATGTGATCTATTTTTTTTGCTGAGGCCTATAATTAATATGTACATTGTATTAAATAGGCCATGGTAAAACATTGATCTCGGTTTGTGCGAGGCCTTGCTTGTTGAATGAAAATATAAGTGTAAAAGGAGTTGAATTTCACTGGGGACAAATTAGTGAATTTAAATCCTCCACCGATTTAAAAACTTTTGAAGCAACTGTAAATTTTCTGGATTCGCTAAATGAAATACCCACAAAAAATGCAATAAATATGTCAAAATAAGTCCCCGCTAATTTAATCCTCTTCTGTATCAACTGTTGTTATATGAGCACTATCAAAATACAGCTGCAGCAAAATACAAGTTTATACTTAATGTTGTACTGTAAAAGGATTAATTTCACTAGGGATTCAATTTTTCATTTTTAAAATTGTGTTTCGATGCTATTTCTGAAATCGATAAATCCACAAAATTAGCTTCGATTGGTAAAATAATAAAATGCTTGCATTCACAAATGTATATTATCTGTTCTCTATTTATTTTTACACAATCATAATGCTTGGGAGAAAATAAGAAAATCCTCCATTCAAAAGCCCAAGATAAGATTGAGACAAAACAGCGCTTGTCTTTTGAAGTGTATTTACAAAAGGAAAACACATGATTTAAAGCTTAGTTCACCTGCATTAAGACATGCCCTGTATAAATTGAAACTCCCTTGCAGAACAAGGTTGTAACTCTTTAAGGTCAGTTCATACAAGCATTGTGGTGCGTTAATTGTCGCACTGCACGTACTGCATGATGATTGCGGCGTGAAGGTGCGGTGCCGCAATAAAGTTAAATACATTTTAACTTGAAATGCGATGACTTTGCGGTGAGTTGCGGCAGGAAATGATCCATATATTGGCAAACTACGCACCGCAATGCTATATAGTATGAACGAACCTTTAGTTTCATGCTTAAGCAATCATCGGGCAACTAAGTTGTTTGAGGCCTATTAATTGTCAGATAAGCATTAGACTCGAGAGTTACATTTGAATTCCGAACAATTGTTTTCAAAAATTGTCAAGCTAAATTGATCTTGCACAAGAGAGGATAATATTGGATGTAAATTAATATCTTACTACCCCCCTCGAATATTATTAGTAATTGGGTAAAGCGGAGGGGAGGTATGATATGGGAAATAATCGGTGTGCGTGAAGTGTCATATCTGGCGAAGCGCAGCTGAGCCTGATGTAACACTGAGCGCACACCGATTACTTCCCATATCATATCGACGCTGAACCCGATAACGAATGTATCATACCACTAAGTCATTCTTAAATAATTCAAAATGATGTTTTGTGATAATTTCATAATATTAAAGCACTAAACTAGGCAAAAAGTCTTTTAATTTATATTTTCTTTGCTAAAAGACAAGTAAACAAATACGCGGATGCACTCCCTGACTAGATACAATGCGTCTGACGCGCAATGACTAGATACGAAAATATATCCAGTCAGCGGTGTCCTTTGATCTTTTCCAAATATGTTAGTGAAGTTAGTGGTATGATAAAATACTGTAAGCACCTGTGACCAAGATTTTTCTGAACACCTCAACAATTTCTCATTGGGGAAAAAATCTTATTAAACAAGGATTTTAGCATATTTTTTGCTCAAAATTGACATCTAAACAAGGATTTTCTGGAAATGTGATAAGGTTTTGAAGAAAGTAAAATTTTCCTTTTTTGGGGGTCATGACTGTTAACAGCGGTATATTTGAGCCCCCTGGGCTGACAGTTCTCGGTATTCATGATTCAATTTACACTGCAATTTTACTCCATCCTGTAGTCAGTTCAATATTTCTAAAATTCACTCCTCAGTTTGTACATGTAGTAAAGGAACAATTACTTTTTTAAAGAAGTCTATGGATTTACATAGCAGC
>JAUMTS010038242.1:0-11140 GCA_032273385.1 Ophiopholis aculeata | reverse complement strand
GGTTTTCGGCGCCTATAAAGCCTCCTAGATGGTTGTCCGACTCCAAAATAAGACCAAGGAGGGGTTTTCGGCGCCTAAAAAGCCTCCGAGATGGTTGTCCGACTCCAAAATAAGACCAAGGAGGGGTTTTCGGCGCCTAAAAGCCTCTGAGATGATTGTCCTACACCTAAATAAGACCACCGATGGATTTTCGTCAACTAAAAAGCCTCTGAAATGCTTGTCCCACTCCAAATTAAAACCATGGAGGGGTTTACGGCGCCTAAAAGCCTCCGAGATGGTTGTCCTAAACCTAAATAAGAACCGGAGGGGTTTTCGGCGCTAAAAATCCTCCGTCATGGTTGTCCCACTCCAAAATAAAACTAGAGAGGGGTTTTCGGGGCCTAAAAATCCTCCGTGTTGGTTGTCCAACTCCAAAATAAGACCACGGAGGGGTTTTCGGCACCTAAAAAGCCTCTGAAATGCTTGTCCCACTCCAAATTAAGACCACGGAGGGGTTTACGGCGCCTAAAAGCCTCCGAGATGGTTGTCCTACACCTAAATAAGAACCTGGAGGGGTTTTCGGCGCCTAAAAATCCTCCTTCATGGTTGTCCCACTCCAAAATAAGACCAAGGAGGAATTTTCTTCACCGAAAGACTCCAAGCTGGTTGTCTTACTCCAAAATTAAGACAACAGAGGGGTTTTTTGGCACCTAAACATCCTCTGAGACGGGTGTCCAACTCCAAATTACTCCTGCGAGATGGTTGTCCTGCTTATGATTAAAATAATTAAGGGAGAGGTTTTTAGTGCATGGAAGCCTCCGGGATGCTTCACCTTTAATAGGTGGTGGTCAATTCCTGCTTATCTCTGGATTCCTGGGCAAAATTGATAAGAAACTGGCATCCTTTCCATTACCAGGCGACGTCATACTATAAATATTCCAGAATTGAATGATAAATGGAGTATTGTAGTGCCGAGAATACTTCCTTTTGACGTCATATGATTATAATATTATTTCAAATATTTTACGTACGCGATAATTATAACCAACTAGGCCTACTTCTTCTGTTATTTCAACATCAGATGGAGACTCTTTTCTGGCCTAAAGCTTCCAAGATGTGTATTCTAATTCTAAAATAATACCATGGAGTGGTTTACAGCATTTAAAACCCATCCGTGATAATTATCCTACTGCAAAATAATAACACGGAGGGGTTTACGGCGCCGAAAACACCTCCGTGTCATTTTCTTATATTCCCTAATAGACACTTCTGCGCATGCGCACTCGGTTTCACGGACGGTGTTTCGGCGCCGTAGACCCCTCCGGGCACGGAGAGCACGTTATATATATGTGTTAGGGCGCCGTACGGACGTCCTCAAGTCAAGGAAGCCTCCACGGCAATTGCCAAGCGGACGTCCGTACGGCGCCGTACGGACGTCCTCACGGCGCTTTTTTTGCCAAGCGGACGTCCTCACGGCAAGGAGGGGTGTTCGGCGCTACACCCTCAATAGCAAATAAGGGATACGATTTCGGAAAACGACGTGTATGACGTATTGCTGTGTTGGTACATGGTAATCACTCGATTGCACCAAAGTCGTGCTGATAATAAAGTATGATGTATTGTAAGACAAATGATATATGTACTTTAATGTATTTTAGATATACAAATGAAGTCATTGTTGTATGCTTCGTACTTTAGCAATAATCTGTGGTTTCAAAATACGTCATAAACCTCGAAATGTGTTGCAATTGCGGGGTCATTGGCAGGATAAAGTTCAATCACATGGATAAACAAAAAGTTAATCGATGGATTGCGTGTATTTATAACTCAAATATATCCATTTAATACTACAATAAATCGTTTTTAAAAAGGGGTTCTATTTTTCTGTTTGGTATTTATTACAATATGCTTATGATTTGAAATGATGATTTTATTTTAAAAATGATGACAATAACAAACTATTTTAATAGTTTTATTATCATTATTCTAATCATTTCTTAATTAAATTAATAACTGTAATAATTTAGGGCGATACAAGAAAATATATATATATTTATAATAACCAACATGATAGCAGTAGTATTTTATGATGTTGCATTTCTTGGCATTGAAGCGCATACCTTATTGTTTGGTCATTTTGACGATGTTATGTTTTCGAAGGTTGTTTTTGAACGTTTTAAACAAGAAATCAAATTAAACTATCAAAACGCTTTCTATGACTCCCACACACAATCCACGATGATAATAGGGAAACTTGGGAATATATATGAGAAAATTATTTGATATTAAGAAAACTATAAAACTTTCTGGGAATTTTGATTAATTTGTATTTAAACTGACGAATATAGAATAAACAAAAAAGAAGAAATCTAGTAACATTAACTCCATGATGATTCCCAACAGTCTGTTTCAGGGCTTCGAAATCCGCAGGAGCGCCGCTCCCAGAAAAAAATCACTTACGGCAGAAAAAAATTGACGCAGCAAAAAAAAAATCATATAGGCCTATATTTTTTTATAATTTTTTTTACTAATAGTGGTGAATAGTGTACTTATCTATTTGAAATAAAAAATAAAATAAAAATCACTGCATTTAAATAACTCAAATTTTCCACTTTTGTCCTCCTTTTTTGGAATACCTCACTCACACCCTGAATCCTGGCAGAAAATATTTTAGCATTACTTCATGCTCCCAGCCTGGTTATTTTTTATCCATGGTCTGGTCTGTTTCGCCAAAAGGCTCCTCAGAATATAGAATAGATGTATTTAAACAGTTATAACCTGATTATATCTGGATTATTTTACGATTTTATGATGTAAAGCAAAGAGTTTACTTAATGCCATGTGTTTGACCCCTCGATCTTAAATGCATATCGGTAATCCTAACCCCATGAGCTTGATTGTGTTTACATTACCGGGGTTTTGTCTTGTAATTGAAGAAAATGCAAACTTAGCATATATCACATACACAGTAGAATGTAAGAATTTGTTTCAACATAGTGCTTTATCGTGTCAACAGGGAGAATACCAGTTAACCAGTATCAAACTACCTCCCTTACCCTGGGACTAAAGTTTAAAATAGGCGTACTATTTCGGAAAAACGACGTGTATGACGTGTTGGTACATAGTAATCACTACACGGGCATGGTCTCGATTGCAATCGGAGTCGTGCTGATAGTAAAGTATGATGTATTGTAAGACAAATGATATATGGACTTTAATGTATTTCAGATTTACAAATGAAGTCGTTGTTGTATGCTTCCTACTTTAGTAATATAAATTGTGATTAGTTATTGAAATGCATGTCTATGATATCACACCAGGTAAATATGTGGTTTCAAAATACGTCATAAACCTCCAAATGTGTTACAATATTAGGGTCATTGGCAGGAGAAAGTTCAATGACATGGATTAACAAAAAGTTAATCGACGTCTCGCGTGTATTTGTCGAATATATCCATTTTATTTTAAAACAAATCGCAAGTCTTTATTTCCTGTTTGGTGTTTATTACAATACCGGTATCCTCATGATTTAAATTATTAAATTTAAAAAAAAAAAAAAAATTTTGAATTAAAAATGATCACAATAACAAAGCTATTTTAAAAGTGTTGTTATCATTATTGTGATACTTTATAAAATGAATTCATAACTGAAATAAATAAAGGCGATGACATAAGTAATATATACTTGTAATAACCAACATGATAGAAGTGGTATCTTATGATGATGCATTTCTTAGCATTGAAGCGCATACCCTACACAGAAAACTTAAATGAGTCACGTTGACATATTTGGTGTGAGTCATCTTTATTTGACCCATTTAAGTAAGTCAGGTTTACTCATTTATGCGGGTCATTATGCACATGTGTCACTGTGACTCATTTATCTCAAAAAGTAGGTCAATGTGAATGTGAACCCAAATAATGGTGTAATTATCAAGCTCTGTAACTTTTATTTTAGGAAATATTTTATATTCAAGTAATTTGGGCTTTTTTTACTCAAAATTATTTTTTGTAGCTTGACCGTAAAATTTTGAGCCAAAAAAGTGATTTTTTTGGATTTTCTCAAAAAACTAGCATTTTTGGTCAAAATTGATGCCAAAAATAGATTCCTTGACCAAATTCCCTTCCAAAAATGTATACTTTGATGCACAACATATTTATAGTTTAAAAGTTACAGAGCTTGATAATTACACCATTATTTGGGTTACCACTCCCCTTAATACGCACGTATATAATAAAGTTCTGCACATACTCGTTCAGATAGCTCCGTGGCGCAGTCGATTGGAGCGTCAGGTTGGCACCCCAGCAACCCGGGTTCGATTCCCACCAGAGGCAAGTATTTAAAAGTGCTAAATAACTTTTTTTTTGTCGATATACATGCGTCACTGTGACTCATTTATCTCAATGTTAAGGGGGTCTTTTGACTCACTTAATTTGTCAAGCGTGTCAATCTAGGGATACTCGTTTAAGTGTGTACTAATAACCCACGAAAATTCTCTGTGTATAGTGGAAATCGTGCGCTTTCGATTTTCGTGCAGCATATACCGGTATACGTTTGCTCAGACGTAGGCAAATAAGGTGGAAAAGGTAGGTTTGAAAACACAAAATTTATCTTTTTTTACTAATTCTATTGTAATTTTAAAGCACGTGTTGTCACTTGCATAATCAAACTATCATCAAAGTTGGTCGACTAATTAAATTGGAAAGCCATTATTGCTATTCCATAGATAAGTCTCACGGATAGGCCTATACAGATGTTGAACAGTCAACAAATTTGATGAAAAAAAGCAGTATTCATTTGTCTTGCTGTTTCACAGCACTTGTTGTTGTATATATGTATATGGACATGACAAACATCAACAAATTGTAATAAGGTATAAGTACAACAGCATTTCGTGTTCTCGTTTTATTGCTATTTCATAATTTCAAAATGTTGTCTAACCCATTCGCCTCTCCTTCTTTTCACACGTCTTTCCTCGTCCTCGGCCAGTAGGATAAGAGCCTGATTTTCTTCGTCCGACGAATCCATTTCATCATGCTCAAAAAGACCTAGTATAGGGCACGCGTACACCTTTATATCACTGTAAATTTGGTGTTTTGAATTTAAACATTTCCTTGTACACTTAATTTGACACTTTTCAGTAGAACTATGTTTTAGAAAAATTAGTTCATTTGATAAGATTGTCAAAATCATACATTATATATTGAAAGTTGCATCATTATACATGATCACGTTTTGAAATACATGCTTAGGTTTCAAACACTAATCAAAACACTAGTTTGTCCATACTTTCTAAACATGTTTAATATCTAATCACAATCCAAACATTAGACTCTTTAGCAGAATGATATTGAATACACTGTTTTTCAATGAGCAAATGTTATTTGAAATATGAGGAAGAGTCGGACATGCTTAGGTTGTAAACATGTTTAGCTACCTAAACACCAGTTTGTCCATACTTTCTAAACACCTCATTTAGGCTGCGATCACATAGAACTATACTATTCAGGTATACGGTGCACGAATTTGCAGGGCACGCGTATAGTTGAAATCGAACACGTGAATTTGATTCTACCGGGTCACATAAGAGGGCACTATTCGAAAAAAAAACCGTGCAGTTGCGTATAGTATAGTATAGTGGAAATCGTGCGCGTTCGATTTTCGTGCAGCATTATACCGGTATACGTTTGCTTGGACGTAGGCAGTGATTAAATAAGGTGGAAAAGGTACACAGCAAGATTCAGGACTTCGTAGTTGAGCATGTGGTAGTTCATCCGTGTGTACTCTCGATGTGACTACAAAGTACCTACTAGCCTTTAAACTCCAAAGGTATTTCATGTAGGAACACCACAGGTATCCACAACATGCTGATCAGTATGTGGTGAAAACTCCGTGGAAATCTGTCACATGCTGGACTTGATAGTCACTCTGGGGTGACAGCAAAGTGGACTACTGGGCAGGCTATGTGGTAGATTCTGACGGAGTTCCTAATCAGTCCACTTTGAAGTCACTTCAGAGTCAGACGCCGGCTGGTGCTGTCCTAGAGAAACGGGATTTCCAATACAGTACGAACGAAATCACATCAGTGCGGAGTATAATAACGACACAAGCCGTTCAATTTCTCACAGTAAAAGTTCACAAAAATAAGCCTTTTCTCGTTTGTCTTGACCTGAGGTGTTGTGACAAATTTTAAGAGGAGAAATAACCTTAGGTTTCTGTGTATTTGCATTGCTTTGGTATCAAACAGTTCTCATTTTATCAGTCACAGAAGACCACGGGAGCAAAGGCCGATTATTGCGGAAGAAGGACATTTCATTCGTGAAGAAATTCCTGCAGACAAAATGACCAGCGGCAGGTTTGTTATTATTGTTTCACAGCTATTGCTGTACATAATAAATCTAGGACTGGGCATAAGGGCATTTCTGCCCTCACAACTTCATCTTGTGATATTTTTTAAAATTTCAACAACAAAAATACACAAGTTTGCAAAGGTGGGGGGGGGGGGATCATGTGAAAGTGGTGCACAGGCTCATCCACCAGTAAAATCACTGTAAAGTGTATCCCGAGATATGATTGGTAATGGTAGTGAATTTGGTTGCATTTTTTCCATGTGCGCCGCGTTATTTATTATAAAAATAATGAATGTTGATGAGTGCAATGGTACAAATATTTTCATGAGTTGAAAGATGAAAATTGAAATGTTCCATTCAACGAGGCGTTAGGCGAGTTGAATGGAACATTTCATCTTTCAACGAATGAAAATATTTGTACCATTGCACGAATTAAAACATTTTTTATTTGATTTCTATAACATTTAAGTAGATCTGCTATAACAGAATTCTCAACAAAAATCTACTTTTTTTCAAAATTTATTTATCTGGTTTAATAAAAAAAAAAAATTTACCAAATAATAAAACCCATTTTTTTTTTTTTACATTTCCAAAAAAAAAAAATTAAATTTCAGAAAATTTGAAAAAGAAATTCCAAAAATTTTCAAAAACATCAAAAAATTTCAAAAACATTTTCAAAAAATTTCAAAAAAATTTCAAAAACAATTTCAAAAAGTTTCCAAAAAAAATTTCAAAAAAATTTCAAAAAAAATTTAAAAAAAACAACAATTTCCCAAAAATTTCAGACAAATTTTACTTTTTTTCCAGAAATTCTGAAAAATACCAATAAAATGTCTAATTTATTCAAGAAATCTAAATATAATTATTTGGAATACAAACGAAGCAGGCTAAAAAAAATAAAAGCCAGCCGTGCAATGGAACAAAACGAATGGAACCAAAAATGCACGGCAAATGGAACAAAAATGCACGGATGATGACGTCATCATTAAATGGGAGAAATAACCAATGTCATGTGACCTACAATCATCAAATCAAACAACAGGGATCTACTTAGGTGTTATATAATGCGCCCTATTTATTCTGGCGTGCATTTTGTGACGCGACTTATTACGGCGCAAGTATAAAGAGACATTGTTTTTACCAGAAGTGAAATCACTGTCACTACCATTCTAGTTTCAGGATACACTTTACCTCGACTCTCGAGAGCAGGGGTCTTGTCGGGACAAATACACTCCAGTTAATGCCATGCCATTTAGTCTTATCATCACTTCAGCTAATAACGTTACGGCTAATGCCATTTCGGCTAAGCACCACTTTGGTTGTCATTCTGCTTAATCATCACTTTGCCTAATTCCTTTTTGGGCAAATTTGGCTCATGCCATTAAGTCCAATTGCCACTTTGCCTAAAGCCATTTCGGCTAAATGCAACTTTGTCTAATCAGCATTTTGTCTTATTAGCATTTTGTCTAATAACCATTTCGGCTAATGCATTTTTGTCTAATCATCAATTTGTCTCATTGCCTCTTCGTTTGGCTATTAAACGAAATGGTTATTGGTCAAAGTGATATTAGCCAAAATTACTATAGTCTTAATGGTAGTTAGGCAAAATGGCATAAGCGGAATCGGCTATCAGACGCAATGGTGATTAGCCGAAGTGGAATTAGCCAACATGGTGATTAGCCGTAGTGACATTAGCCAAATTGGTAATTAGACAAAACAATTATTAGACAAAACCAAAGAGTTGATTAGAAGAATTGATAATTAGATAAAATGACATTGACCGAAATGATATTGGCCTAAATGGCTTTAGCCGAAGTAGCAATTAGACAAAACTATTTCCTGATTAGACCAGAATCAGATGGCATTAGCCAAAATGTATTAGCCGAAATGTTTATTAGAGTAAATGGTTGTAGTCAAAGTGGTTAGTAGTAGGAGTGGGTTCAAATTCACTTTTGTTGTTATTTGTCTTTGAACTTTTGTGTTTTTGTACTCCATGTGACCTATGATCTCAACATAAAATGACACAATTTTTGGCCGAGGGTCCAAGAAAAAAGTGTGCAGCACCCTCTTGTGGCACCATACTTGATATTTGTGCAGTGAATTAGATTACAAAATCATTAAAATTACTCCTTTTCTGGCAATAAAATGCTATTAAAATGCATGGGTCAACGCACTTTTCCTATACATCCAAAAGAACGATCAAATAAGCGCAACAAACAAACTAATATTGATACAATGTTCAAATTTCTTGAGCAGGTCAAGGCTTGTGACCATCTTCGTAGCTGTAAACTTTAAAATAGGGAATTGGAATCAAGTTTGACCCAAAAAGGTAATTTTTAAGAAACGCAATGTCCAATTTTCATATAACTTTCGAAATAAGATAGTTTGAGCTCATTTACATATAATGTGGACACCAAATTTATAGCAAACTGTCAAAAAAGGAGTAACTTGAATGATTTTGTACTTTAATTTACTCCTCCACAAGCATCAGTCATGGTCCCACAAGAGGGCGCTGCACACTTTTTTCTTGAGTCCCTGACCGAAAATGTTGTTATTTTATGTTGAGATACATGTAGGTCAACTCAAGTTCAAAGAAAAACAAAAAATGAGCCATAGCACACTCCTAATTATTAGTAGATCAAATGACCAAGCATAGACAAAGTGACTTAAGGTATAAAAGGGGGTCTTTTTGTGACAAGTCGCTCAAAAAAAAGGGGGGGGCTTCGGGTGACAAAACTCTAGAAAATATATATTTTAGTTTAGGCCTATCAGAAACTTGTACATTTAAAAAAAAAATACCATTTATTTTTTAGCAAAAGTTTTGTAAAATCATTGTGTTTCATTGATGACAGGTGGGTCAGGATCTTTCAGGTGACAGTTATAAAGGAAACCATCAAAAGGCAGTATGATAACCAGGTGGTCATGTTACTGGTTTCTGAAATACTTTTACATGCTCTATTCCGTCAAAGAAAATACAGGTGGAACCTGTGTCAAGGCGGTATTCCTTTAGGCAATTGTGCTGCCCTTTGGAGGACTTTTTAAAATGTGAAAAATAGTGTCAGATGTGACACCATCATTTTTGGCAGTGTTTCTGAAATCTTGTTTTTGCTGGTATAAAATATCTAAACATGTTGGGATTTATTTCACTACATAAATGTGAATGCCTATCATGGTTATATTTACCAACCAAAAAACAGACCATTTGCATGCAAGATAAGAATGTCAGATGTAACTTGGACACCAAAAAATGTCACAGCATGTGACACCGTTACATCTGACACCAACATTTTTAAATCGCCGTAAATCGGTAACTATTTGTTCAAATGTTCTAATTTTTGTGAAGCAGTTGCTTAGGTGCTAACCACATAGCATACTGGTCTTAATATGTTCAAACTGTCCATTTGCTTCAAACTTATGCTAAACAAAAATGTGGTGTCCGAGTTATGTCTGCCACACAAAATATCAACATTTTTTTGAAAAATAGCTGAAAAATCACTACCAATGACGGAATATACGGTGCAGAATGTTAGCTGGGTACATTTTCCATGGTCTCAACTTAACATTGCTATGATACATTGGTTAGATTTTCATCTTTATTAATTAAACTCCAAATCATGTCCAAATGGACCCATTATTTCCATAATAAATTGCCCATTAGGCCTATGAAGACACAGATGATAAACTATTGAAGCAATTAAACCAGTGACCATATAATCACATGCGGACAACATGGGGGCATTTCCCTTAATACTTGTTCCCGAACAATAACTCGAGCAGTAAATCAGATAAGTCTATTTGAAGGATTTTTAAAAAAAGTACCACTTAAAACTGCATCTTTAACCAACCAAGTCCGCAGCGCATGGATAAGTGCAGAATGAAACAAATGGATAGTTTGTCCCTGGTATAATCAAACAACACAAATTAATGCGAGAAAAAAAAAATACAAACTACCAACCTATAGCCTAGGAAGTTGTCGGCTCAAATAGTTACAATGCTTTGGCGTGGATATATAGTGAGGATTGTATATACAAGAAACACCCTTTTTGTAAAATGCCATCTGGTTTTTAATCTATCTTATCTTCCAATGCATTTATTAGTTTCTTACATGTAGGTTGCCTGAGGAAAATATTAATAAAAATGCTGGGTTCAAAGGTCTATCTAATTTCTCATCACCAGCTTTTGACCTCTCCGGAATCTTTTGAGTTTAACAACTATTTTCGCATGTGAAGAAGATTCTGATAGGATCGAAATATGAGGCCCACATTGCATTGACTACACATTGTAGAAAACCAGTGAGAAAAACATCAATGTTATGTAAACCAATTGTTTTACATTTTCCATGAAAAATCATGAAGTCATGGCGATTTTAGAGATATACAAGTAAATGTCCCCAAATTGAACACACTTTCAGAAGCTTTTTCAAAATCGTGACAAAATGTTATAAAAAAACACCACAGGCTAAGAGCTAGGCTAATTCATTTAGAAAAATCCCAATCTTTTTTAAAGCATATATCTGAGGGTGAAAAAACAGGATCCGAAGAGCCGCAGCCTTAAAAAGTGGACTAATATCCCCCCGAGCCCAGTAATCCAATCAGCCCCGTCGGTGATGTGAATATCCCCGGGGGACGTACCTTTTTTAGAAACAGGAATTCCAGACTAAGAACCCCTTCTTCAATCCATACGTCCAAATCAGCATTACTTCCATCGGTCCAAGTGTCGTCGTCGATTTCTCCATCAGAGTCAACTGGTTGCAAACCGATCCATGGGTCTGAGAAAATAAACAATCATTGTATCAAGGGAGCCTACCAAC